>JAJHSJ010000013.1:0-226922 GCA_021015155.1 Magnolia officinalis
CATCAGATGTTTCGGATTAGACGTCAATGACACGTCTACAAAGCTGAGCACATGCATATGTGAGCATGACTATATATGCTAAATGCTCTGCTGCGCATCAATTCGCACAAAACTCGTGCGAACTTTTTTTAGAACAATACGTGATGGGACTCCAAAATCTAAATAGTTCACCTTATGAAACCTCCTGGAACCGATTTTTACTTTGATCCAAAACTTTGGTAGCTAGTGAAAAATGAAAATAATTTCCTCCATTGATTTGCATTTCTATTTGCTATGAGCCCACCAAAATTTTAAATCAGGGTGAAAATTTTTCCCTTGAGATTCATGGGTTTCCGCATCATAATTTGCAGATTAGACGCCCATGACATGTGCAAAGGTGCGCATGTGTGTAGGTAAGCATGACTGTATATGTCGAATACGCACCAGTTCGCACGTGCAAACTTTTGTGATAAATCACATTTTCTACACAAGCACGTCACAATACAACATTAGTGACGGTCCAAGACCGTCGCAGTTAACTGTCTCAAAACGAAACGACGGATACCATCCGTCGCTAAATTGCTGAATCCGTCGCTAATAATCAGTGGTGGTATAAATTTTGGCGACGGGTATGGGCGGTCGCTAGTCAAGGAGATCATTAGCGACGGTCTTTGTCCGTCGCAGTTTACAGTCGCAAAAATAAACGACGATTGTTTATAAATTGGCGACGGTTATGGTCCGTCTCTAATAAATGATAGTGGTCAAATCCTGGCAATGGGTATGGTTTGTTGCTAAGAACGACCATTGTCTTAAGTTTTTCGATGGCTATGGTCCGTCGCTAGTCACTGTAGACTACTAGAGACTATTGGTCCGTCACGGAAATTAAACGACGTACCGCTGCCGTCTCTAAAAAAGGAATATAATTTAGCGACGGTTATGGTCCGTCTCTAATAAATGACGGTGGTAAAACCTTGGCGACTGGTATTGTCTGTTGCTAATAAACAACAGTGGTCTAAAATTTGGCAATGGCTATGGTCCGTCACTGGAGATGATTAGCGACGGTCTTTGACCGTCGCAGTTTGCTGTTGCAATAATGACGGACTGAATGCGTCACTAAATCCTGTGACTCATAAATCTCTCGTTATATGTTGGATTGGGTCGATTTTAGGTTGGAAATGAGGTGAGTCAGTGATCTATCAATCCTCACTAGAATCGTCGCATTCCGAAACCGTTTAGGCCCAAAAGTGGGGTGAGAGTAAATGATGTAGAATTTTTCCGACATCCCTTTCTCACACGGAAACCCTCATAACTCCCTCATTGGAGGTCGGATATAGACAATTTTTAACTCGTTGAAAAGGTAACTTGACAAGATTTCAAATAAAAAAAGAATTTCCTAATTCGAAGACCGTTTGATATCCAAAAAGCACGGTAAAGTCCTCGTTCGTCATTTTCCAATCTCGATCGTTAATCTTTCGAAATCATGTGACACATATAAAATACTCATAACTCCCTTGTTGTACATCGAATTGGATCAATTTTCGGTTCATTGGAAACGTGAACCAATGCTCTTTCAATCCTCACTGGAATCGTCACATTCTGAGACCGTTTGGGCCTCCAAAAGTGGGATGAGAGTAAATGGTCTGGAATTTTTCCGACATCCCCTGCTCCCAGGAACCCTCATAACTCCCTCATTGAAAGTCGGATTTGGACAATTTTTAGTTCGTTGGAATGGTAACTTGACAAGATTTCAAATGAAAAAAAAATCGCCCGAGTCGGAGACCGCTTGATATCCCTAAAGCACGCTAGAAAGCTTCGATCGTTGTTTCTTAATCTCGATCATTAATCTTTCAAAATCGCGTGATACAAATAAGACATTTGTAACTCCCTCGTTTTATGTCAGATTAGGTCTATTTTAGGTTCATTGGAAAGGTGAGTTGTAACATCTCGAAAAAATCCGTACAAAGGCCCGAGTACCACCTCAGGCAGAAATCACTCAGGACCAAACCCTTTAGAAATTAGACGAGAATTAACTAAGTGCTGGACTAAATTAGCTATGAAATTAGCTTGAACCACTTTAAATACGAACCGCAAGACTTAAAACTAGCAGAATCATTAACGCTACATTACCCTGAAATATAGGACCAATCTCTAAACCCAGTTGCTCTCGGGAGCACCTTGAAACTTCATATCGAACCTGCACCATGCGTCAAAAGTCCGTTGACCATAAAACTATACATGTATGACTGCCTTGCTGGGCTTGACAACCATCTCGGGAATCAAATCCAGATAGTGTCCAGAAACGCACAACTTGGGCCCGAAGCAAAGTGTGTGAGAAACGCGAATATCTTTATAAAACATACTCAAATTTAAGTGAATTGAGTCGTTCACTTGCAAGCTAAATATAAGGATTCAGACCGTCAGAATCTGACCCAAATACACCCTCAGAAAAATTTCCCAGCACAGGCCCATGTACCCGTGGCCCTGATCGAGCGACGATGACCGTTGAACTGAAACTGGTCCACCACGGTCATCTGTAAATCCGATCGGACCGAAAACTTAACTCGACCTAGATCCAATGCTAAGGAGCTTAAGTCCGACCGCACGCAGAAAAGGGGCCTCCAGAAGTGCTCCATTGGACTGAAGCAGCCATTATTTGGCTATAACCTAAGTATCCATGGCCCTGGGGCCATTCCCATCAGTTCTAGGCCTATATAAGGGCCTTAAACCCTCTCTCTCATTCCATATGAATTTGGAAAACCCTAAGAGAGAGAGAAGAGAGAAAAGAGAAGGAAAGAGAAAATGAGAGAGAGAATTGGCGTTTGTTCCTGGGATTCAATCCCATCACTCCACGGGCTGAATCAGCCTTTCTGAATCGTTATCCCGGCGATTTTGACTCCGTTCTTAGGTAAGAAAACATAACCCTAATCTGTTTTAGGGTTTCAAATAGTGTAAGTGATGGAATAGCTAACTATTTCATGTTATAGGTGGCCGTCGTGCCGTAGGCGAAGACTTGGCATACAAACTGAGTTCGATACTTGTTTATCGGCGAAAGGTGCGGACTATAAACGTTTAGATTATGGTTTTCAAGGCTTTCAATGTCAGTAATGATTTATGACTGACTTGATTGCTATCACATATGCTTAAATACAATGTTTCCCATATATTACACATATATATGAACTATGTTGAAATATATGCATTCCATGTGTTTGTTGAAATGTTTGTATGGGTATGGAATTATGATTTGTGCTTGCCATGATTTATGTTTGAAGATACATGATGGTTGTACGTGTGGCAACTCCTATGTGGAAGGATTTGCTACGATATGCGTTTTAACTAGTTTATTACATGTATGTAATATGTGTAGTCTAAGTGTTTGATAAATTGCCTAATTGAGAAAATGCTTGATGTGATGTACCTAATGAGGGTGTTGAGATAGGATTCTCAATCCCCTTATACATAGTTAAGAGTTTCCTTTATGTAACCTATCTTACTACTATGTGATTTACTGTTGAAATGCCTATGTATGTTAACATGTACACTATGTGTTCGTTGAAATGCTCAAATGAGATTTATCTCTGGTTTTAGTTGTCACATGCTATCTTTGACTACTACATGCGTATACAATTACTTGGAGTGTGTTTGGGGCTACAACGTAGTCCAGGCGATTGGTAATGATTTTCGAGTTAGTGGCTGAGGTTATTTCGCCACACAGGACGTGTTCGATGAATCCGAGCCGTACTTTAGTTGTCGACAGTGGTTAGGCCACACAGAGTGCTTAAGCACTTCATGTTGATCAACACGATGTACACTCGTACCAGTCAAGCTCGTCAAGTAACCCGATTGACCCGATGTATGTTCACCATGTATGGACGCTACTGCTTGAACATAAGGTACCAAACTCACCAGTGGATATCCCGTTAACCTTAGTACCTCGATCCACTAAGACTCATGAGCCGGACATGGTGGTATGGGACACCGTGGTCGAATTGTCGGCTTACGCCGGGGTGACAAGCCCACCTGTAGTGACCAGTGAGCAACCTAAGCTCGTGAGCCGAATACGGTGGTATGGGATACTGTATTCTAGCTGTCGGCTTATGACTAGGTGACGAGTCATTCGTAGTGACCTCGAGCATACTCTGAGACTGCGTTGAGGCGACAAGCCTTTCCGTAGCAACTAAAGTATAAGTTAGGCCTGCATTGAGGTGACGAGCCCTTTGTAGCGACCTAGAACTGCAACATCGTATGAGACTAGCTGGACTGACGACCCTATAATGGATCATTATTTGGGAAATGATATAAGGGAGGTACCTTAGCTTCTCAATCCTGCTGTATGAAAAGGTCTAATAAGAACTCGAAAATCACGCTCATGCACCGCATTGCATGTGCCTTTGGCGTTGGTGTTGAGCACAGAGGAAGGGGTGCATGCCGCGATCGTTAGATGTTGTCGCAAGAGGAGTGCAGGCGAGGGCATACATCATTATTACATACCATCCTTGCATTAACAAGAGTACTTAGGACCTGATTGTTGTACTACTTTATCATTACTGCTTGACTGAATTGATAATATGTTAATCTTTACTTTATAATTCCACTAAGTTGATTACTCACTCCCACGTTCTGAGACGGTGCTTTAAACACCAACCAGACCTTGTTGTAGTTGTAGATGATGGCGATGCTTACGAAGCAGAGCCAGACTTTTATGATGACTAGGAGTTCTCCTACATGCAGCTATCAGGCGGGTCTATGTAGGCCATGTTCTGATCGACGGGGCTTACAGGGTTGCAGATTAGATGACATTACACATTTTGTATATTTTAAAATTTTACATGTAATTAATTGACCTGGTAACATGATCATACTCAGGAGACCTACAATCACTTATATGCCCTATATATACTTATCACAGTCTTCCGCTTGCAAAATTCAACTGTCTCTGGAGTATGATATGCGGTTTTGGTATAATCCCATTCATGTTTAATGCACTAATACGGACAACATTCAATCATCATTATCTATGTTACATAAGTGATGTTTTGGAACTCGAGAGTTTGAGCTTATGCTCAACCCCCGATTTTCAGAGTGTTACATGAGTCAATGCTCTTCAAAACCCCATTGGAATCGTCATATTCCGGGACCGTTTGGTCCTCCAAAAGTGGGGTGAGAGTAAATGGTCAAGAATTTTTCTGACATTCCCTCTCCCCTGAAAACCCTCATAACTCCCTCATCGGAGGTCGGATTTGGACGATTTTTAGCTCGTTGGAAAACTAACTTAACAAGCTTTCAAATGAAGAAAGAAACCATTTGATATCCCAAAAGCACATTAGAAGGCTTCGATCGTCGTTTCTCAATCTCAATAGTTAATCTTTCAAAATCACATGATGCGAATAAAACGCTTGTAACTCCTTTGTTATATGTCAGATTGGGTCAATTTTAGGTTCATTGGAAAGGTGAGTCAGTGCTCTTCGAAACACCATTGGAATCATCGCATTCTGAGACTGTTTGGGCCTCCAAAACTGGGGTGAAAGTAAATGGTCCAGAATTTTTTTGACATCCCCTATTCCCATGAAAACCCTCATAACTCCCTCATCGGAGGTCGAATTTGGATGATTTTTAGCTTATTGGAAAGCTAACTTGACAAGCTTTTAAATGAAAGAAGAATCGCCTGATTCGGTGACCGTTTGATATCCCAAAAGCACGCTAGAAGGCTTCGATAGTCATTTCTTAATCTCGATCATTAATCTTTCGAAATCGCATGATGTAAATAAAACACTCGTAACTCCCTCGTTTTAAGTCGAATTAGGTCTAGTTTAGGTTCATTGGAAAGGTGAGTCAGTGCTCTTCAAAACTCCATTGGAATTGTCGTATTCCGAGACCGTTTGGGCCTCCAAAAGTGGGTGAGAGTAAATGGTCTAGAATTTTTCTAACATCCCCTGTTCCCATGAAAACCCTCATAATTCCCTCATCGGAGGTCCAATTTGGATGATTTTTAGATCGTTGGAAAGCTAACTTGATAAACTTTTAAATGAAAAAAGAATAACCTGCTTTTGAGATCGTTTAATATCCCAAAAGCACGCTAGAAGGCTTCGATCATTGTTTCTCATTCTCAATCGTTAATCTTTCGAAATCGCGTGATGCGAATAAAACGCTCGTAACTCCCTCGTTATATGTCAGATTGGGTCGATTTGAGATTAATTGGAAAGGTGAGTAAGTGATCTTAGAAACCCAATTGAAATCGTCGTATTCCGAGACCGTCTGGTTCTCCAAAAGTGGGGTGAGAGGAAATGTTCCAAAATTTTTCCAACATCCTCTGTTCCGACGAAAACCCTCATAACTCCCTCATCGAAGGTCGGATTTGGACAATTTTTATCTTGTTAGAAAGTTAACTTGACAAGATTTCAAATGAAGAAAGTTTTAGGTTCATTGGAAAGGTGAGTCAGTGTTCTTCGAAACCCCACTGGAATCGTCGCATTCCGAGACCGTTTGGGCCTCCAAAAGTGGGGTGAGAGTAAATGGTCCAGAATTTTTCTAACATCCCTTATTCTTAAGAAAACCCTCATAACTCCATCGGAGGTCGGATTTGGACGATTTTTAGCTCGTTGGAAAGATAACAAGTTTTCAAATGAAAAAAGAATTGCACGATTTGGTGACCGTTTGATATCCCAAAAACAAGCTAAAACGCTTCGATCGTCGTTTCTCAATCTCAATCATTAATCTTTTGAAATCTCGTGATACGAATAAAACGCTCGTAACTCCGTCATTATATGTCAGATTAGGTTGATTTTAGGTTCATTGGAAAGGTGAGTCAATGCTCTTCGAAACCCCATTGGAATCGTCGTATTCCGAGACCATCTGGGCCTCCAAAAGTGGGGTGAGATAAATGTTCCAGAATTTTTCCGACATCCCCTGTTCTCACGAAAACCCTCATAACTCCATCATTGGAGGTCAGCTTTGGACGATTTTTAGCTCGTTAGAAAGCTAACTTGACAACCTTTCAAATGAAAAAATAATAATGCCCTATTTGAAGACCGTTTGATATCCTAAAAGCATGCTAGAAGGCTTCAATCATCGTTTCTTTCTCAATCTCTTGTTAATCTTTCAAAATCGAGTGATGCGAATAAAATGTTCGTAACTCCCTCGTTATATGTCAGATTGGGTCGATTTTAGGTTCATTGGAAAGGTGAGTCAGTGCTCTTCGAAACCCTAGTGGAATCATCACATTTTGAAACCTTTTGGGCCTCCAACAGTAGGGTGAGAGTAAATGGTCCAGAATTTTTCTAGCATCCCCTGTTCCAACGAAAACCCTCATAACTCCCTCATCGAAGGTCGGATTTGAACGATTTTTAACTCGTTGTAAAGCTAACTTGACAAGCTTTCAAATGAAAAAAGAATTACCTAATTCGGAGACCGTTTGATATCCCAAGAGCACGCTAGAAGGCTTCATTCGTTGTTTCTCAATCTCGATCATTAATCTTTCGAAATCGCACGATGCGAATAAAATGCTCGTAACTCCCTCGTTATTATTGGATCCGTCTCTTGCCTTTATTCCACAAGAGTGAAGCATCTCAATGTGCTTTTAACAATTTATCTATTATTTTTCAGAATTTATTTGTTATTGGTACTAACTCCTACGCTGCTCTAGATCACCTCATTCTTTATTATTCCTTTTGGGTCTTCCCACACATCCATCCCAACATCCTCATCTCTGAGACATTTAATATGTACTCATATAGCACAATTGGCTAAATAAGAAAATGAGAAAGAATGTTCTAGTGACCATTTTGAAAGAATGTTTTAGGGCATAGGGGTCTAAGCGGTCAAACCGAATCATCAAAATACATATCAAATATATATGGTTGTACTTTAAAAGTTGATCTGATGTAACGCCCTGAAAATTGGGGGTTGAGCATAGGCCCAACTCCAGAGTTCCAACATATCACTTATGCAACATAGATAATGATGATTAAATGTTGTTCGTCTTAGTGCATTAAACATGAATGAGATTATACCAAAACCGCATATCATACTCCAAAGACAGTTGAATTTCGCAAGCGGAAGACTGTGATAAGTATATATAAAGCATATAAGTGATTGTAGGTCTCCTGAGTATGATCATGTTACCAGGTCAATTAATTACATGTAAAATTTTCAAAATATACAAAATGTGTAATGTCATCTAATCAGCAGCCCTGTAAGCCCCGTCGATCATAACATGGTTTACATAGACCTGCCTGATAGCTGCATGTAGGAGAACTCCTCGTCGTCGTACAAGTCTGGCTTGGCCTCATACGTCGCGTCAGAATCTGCATCTAAGACAGAGTCTGTTTAGTGTTTAAAACATTGTCCCAGAACGTGGGAGTGAGTGATCAACTCAGCGGAGCTATAAAGCAAAGGTTAATATGTTATCAATTCAATCAAGCAGTAATGATAAAGCAATACAATCAAATATCCCTAAGTACTCTGGTTAATGCAAACATGATATGAATTAATGATGCATGCCCTAGCCTGCACTCTCTCTGCAATCTTCCTCTTACGATCGCGGCATGCACCCCTTCCTCTGTGCTCAACACCAACGCCAAAGGCACATGCAATGCGGTGCATGAGCGTGATTACCGAGTTCTTATTAGACCTTTTCATACAGCAGGATTGGGAAGCTAAGGTACCTCCCTTATATCATTTCCCAAACAATGATCCATTCTAGGGTTGTCAGTCCTAGCTAGTCTCATACGATGTTGCGATTCCAGGTCGCTACAAAAGGCTCGTCACCTCAATGCAGGCCTAGCTTATACTCTAGTTGCTACGAACGGGTCGTCGCCTCGACGCAGTCTCAGAGTATGCTCGAGGTCACTACGAATGGCTCATCACCAAGTTGTAGGCTGACAGCTCGAATACAGTGTCCCATACCACCGTATTCGGCTCACGAGCTTAGGTTGCTCACTGGTCACCACGGGTGGGCTCGTCACCCCAGCATAGGCCAACAGCTCGACCATAGTGTCCCATACCACCATGTCCATCTCATGAGTCTTAGCGGATCGAGGTACCAAGGTTAAACAGGTTTTGCACTAGCAAGTTGGTACCTTATATTTAAACAGTAGCGTCCATACATGGTGAACATACATCGGGTCAACCAGGTTGCTTGACAAGCTCGACTGGTACGAGCATACGTTAAGCCAATCGACATGCAGCGCGTAAGCACTCCGCGTGGCCTAACCACTGCCGACAAGCAGCGTACGACTCTGATTCATCAGGCGTGTCTGTCGTGGATAAGCAGTCCAACCACCATTCACAGACAATTACCGATTGCCTGAACTACATCGTAGCCCCAATCACATCCAAACAATTTGTATTCACATGTAGTAACCAAGACAGCATGTGACAACCAAAACTAAATAAAAATCTCATTTGAGCATTTTAACATACACATGCTACACATGTAACCACACATAGGCATGTCATCCATAAATCGCATAGTAAGATAGATCACATAAAGGAAACCGTAACCGTAGATAAGGGAATTGAGAATCTCATCCCAACACCCTCATTACATACATTTAAACAAGCATTTTCTCATTCAGGCATTTTATCAAACACTTAGACTACACATAATATATACATGTAATAATTTAACTAAAACGCATATTATAGCAAATCCTTTCACAAAGGACTTGCCACGCGTACAACAATCATGTATTCGCAATCAATAATCATGGTAAGCAAAAATCATAATTCCATATCCATTCAAACATTTCAACAAACACTTGGAATGCACTATATTCAGCATAGTTCATATATATGTGTAATATACGGGAAACATCGTATCTAAGCATATGTGATAGCAATCAAGTTAGTCATAAATCATTACTGACATTGGAACCTTGGAAACCATAACATAAACATTTATAGTCTGCACCTTTCACCGATAAACAAGTATCGAACTCAGTTTGTATGTCAAGTCTTTGTATATGGCACGACGGCCACCTATAGCATGAAATAGGTTAGCTATTTCATCATTTACACTATTTGAAATCTCTAAAACAGATTAGGGTTAGGATTTCTTACCTAAGAACAGAATCGGAATCGCCCGTATAGTGATACAAGAATGCTAGCTAAGCACGTGGAATGGCAGGAATAAATCCCCGTGACTATCACTCACTCTCACTTCTCCTTTCTTCTTCTCTTTTCTCTCTTCTCTCTCTTAGGGTTTCCCAAATTCGTATAGAATGAGAGAGAGAAGGTTTAAGGCCCTTCTATAGGCCCAGAACTGATGGATATGGCCCCAGGGCCAGTGTGTACTTAGGTTATAGCCAAATAGTGGTTGTTTCAGTCCAACGGAGCACTTCTGTTGGCCCATTTTCTGCGTGCGGTCGGACTTAAGCTCCCTAACATTGGATCTAGGTCGAGTTAAGGTTTCGGTCCGCTTGGATTTACAGATCGACCTCGGAGGACCAGTTTCAGTTCAACGGTCACTGGTGTTCGATCAGGGCCACAAGTACACTGACATGTGTTGGAAATTTCCCCTGATCTGAGGGTGTAATTGGGTCAGATTTCGACGGTCTGAAAGCTTAGATTTGGCCTGCAAGCAAATGGCCCAAATCACTTAAATCTGAGTTCAATTTATAAAGGTATTCGCGTTTCTCACACACTTCACTCCGGGTCCAAGTTGTACGATTCTGGATACTATCTGAATTTGATTTTCGAGATAGTTGTCAAACCCAGCAAGGCGGTCATAAGTGTATAGTTTCGTGGTCAACGACTTTCGACGCACGGTCCAGGTCCGATACGAAGTTTCGGTGTGCTCCCGAGAGCAACCGGGTTTAGAGATTGATCCTAGGTTTTTAGGTAATGTAACATTAGCGATTCTACTAGTTTTGGGTCTTGCAGTTCGTATTTAAAGTAGTTCAAGCTAATTTCATAACTAATCTAGTTTAACACTTAGTTAATTTCATCTAATTTCTAAAGGATTTGGTCCTGAGTGATTTCTGCCTGAGGTGGTACTCGGGTCTTTGTACGGATTTTTCCGAGACGTTACATCTGACCTAGACCCGGGTCCATGTATCCATCACATGGACTTGATAGACCCCAAGTACTGGGTTCAGAAGTTGAGACCCAAATCTGTTCCAATTTCTCAATGGTCTAGAAAAGGGGACCGAGCGTATTAACACCAAGTTAGGTCCATTAGGTGAGCTTTGAGAGCTTCGCATCTATGTTCACCCTCTCATCCTACATGATTCCCTTTCTCCCTTTTCTCATCCTCGAGAGGCGCCCCTTTTGTCTATCCAATTTTCCTTCTCTTTTCTTTTCTTTTTTTTTTTTCTTGCTACCTATCTTGGCAATACGATAGGTGAGGCCCGATGTATCTGTGGAGCCTTCCTAAATGTCCAGTCTTTGTATATCTCTTTTTGCTAATTAACAAAAGATACAGGGAAAAGCCCTTTTTACTTTTTTTTTTAAAGGTACTTGCATGTCCTAAAACCCAACAACTCTCAGCCCATTATGAAAAAAGTATATTATAAACCAAATTTTAGCTTATTGATTATCTACCGATTGGTTGGTGGATATTTATTAGAAAGTTAAAAAGTGAAAAAATAAATAAATAATCCAATGGTCCTGTTTCAACAAACAGATGCCCACTAATTCATATGTTAGGACTATTCAAACAATTTGATGTTTGGACTGTGGCTTAGCAGTGTAGTTGTTGGTATTTAAAAAGTTTTTTTAGCTCATACATTTTCTATTTTCATCCATCTGCATCTTGTCCTTATCTTTTTCTATATTTTAAGTTCTTTGGTTTGAGGGTGTAACTTTATCGGCCCACTACGGCCTCGTATCAGCTCGTTACGATTGTTATAGACCTGTTATGGGCCCCTTTTTTTTTCCAAATCATGCATTACACCTGTATCGCAAAACGGACACCACCATGACCGTTACGTTATGGCTGTTATGCCCATAATGTAACCGTTTCTTAATATCAGGCTAAGGACTCTTTTACAATGATGATTGCCACAAAAAAAAAACAAGTAAAATAGAAGTGGACCAGTGGTAGTGATTGATAGCTCCTTAATTTTGTCAACTGGCAGAGTTCAGGTATTTTTGGCGAATTTCTCCTATTTTGTGTGTGTGCGCGCCCGCGCGTCTGTCCTTCTGCCTATAGGATTAGTGGGTGGCTGTGAGAGAACGAGGAAGCTGTTGCGCAGCACGCCAACAACGCAGTGAGCCAAGATCCAATCTCAGGCCTCACCCACAAACAATAAACAAGAAGAAATATAAACTAGAAATAGATCAAAGCAATCCAAACAAACCACGAGACAAGATATACGTGGAAAAATCCCAAACTAGGGTAAAAAACCACGGATGCAAACTTCCACTATGAAGAACGAAGATTACAAGGCAATATACTAACCTCTCCCTTGGAGATACAGAGAAAACCCTTTTCCCACACCTTATAATAGCTCCCCAACATTCACCTTAACCCTAGAATAGCCTTAGGGACCCCAATTTATAGTTTTGGTAACTTCCCTTCTGTACCTTGTGAAAGGCTGACTCAAATTTCCGCAGTTCACATCGGATTCGGAAACAAATTTGCGTAACTACGACCGGTCGAACAAACTGTTCGACCGGTCGAGTGGGTCCCACGACCGGTCGAACATGACCCACGACCGGTCGTGCACCTCGGACTAATAAATCTGATGCTCACTGGAGTTCGAGTCGTGTCAATCCACGACTGGTGGAACAGGGTCCTACGACCGGTCGAGCATGGGCTTCGACCGGTCGAGGACGGCCCAGATGTGGCTCCACTTCTCAACAATCTCCCACTTGGAGACATATCATCATAAACCTTTATCTTCTTCATCCAGAGTGCACCACCTCCCAGTCTTCAAGCCTGAAGACCAATCAAAGCTGAACAGAGCTTCAGCTTCTCTCGTGTAACCGCCTTGGTCAACATATCCGCATGATTCTCACTTGTATGAATCTTCTCCAGAGCAATCGATCCATCTTCCAGTAACGAACGTATGAAGTGATATCTGATGGCAATATGCTTGGTCCTTGAATGAAAGGTTGAATTCTTAGTCAAGTGTATTGCACTCTGACTGTCACTGTACAGCTTGCAATCTGCTTGCTTCTTACCCAACTCTTCCATGAAACCTTGCATCCACACCATCTCCTTGCATGCTTCTGTGGCCACAACATATTCTGCCTCTGTCATATTGATAGATATTATCTTCTGTAACTGAGAGACTCAACTGACTGCAGCACTACCCATAGTAAAAACATAACCTGTAGTGCTTCTTTTGCTGTCGATATCTCCTGCCAAATCTGAATCCAAGTAGCCTTGTAACTTGATTTCTGATCCACCATAACACAGCCCTACATCCTTAGTACCCACCAAGTACCTAAGGATCCACTTCACAGCTTCCCAATGTTCCTTCCCGAGGTTGTTCATGAACCTGCTAACAACTCCCACTGCTTGAGCAATGTCTGGTCTCGTGCTCACCATAACATACATGAGACTCTCAATAGCTGACGCGTATGGAACTTTAGCCATATAGTCTCGTTCCTCCTGCGTCTTTGCACCTTGCTCCTTAGATAGCTTGAAGTGGTTGGCTAATGGAGTACTAACCGGCTTAGCACCTCCCATATTGAATCGATCAAGTACCTTAGCTATGTACTCTGCCTGTGACAAAGCTAGTTTCTTGTTTTCTCTGTCACGCCTTATCCTCATGCCTAGGATTTGTTTTGCAACTCCCAAATCCTTCATGGCAAATTCTCTAGACGATTGTCTTTTGAGATCTGAGATGTCCTTCATGCTTGAACCGGCCACAAGCATATCATCAACGTACAGAAGCAGGATGATGTATGACATATCAAACTTCTTCAAGTAACAACAGTGGTCAGCATGACATCTCCTAAAACCGTTTCCCGACATGAAACTATCGAATTTCTTGTACCACTGCCTTGGGGCATGTTTCAGGCCATTTAGACTCTTCTTCAGTCTGCACACCTTGTTCTCATTACCTGGTGCTACGTATCCTATCACCTGATGCATATATATCTCTTCGTCAAGGTCCCCATGAAGAAAGGCTGTCTTAACATCTAGCTGCTCTAAATGTAAGTCCTCTATAACCACTATACTCAAGACCATGCGAATCATAGACATTTTCACCACAGGTGAAAATATTTCAGTGAAATTGATACCTGCCTTTTGTTGAAACCCTTTCACAACCAATCTGGCCTTGTACCGTTTCGAACCATCGTGTTCCTCCTTCAGTCTATAAACCCACTTATTATGAAGAGCTTTCTTACCCTTGGGTAGAGTGACTAGCTCCCATGTACGATTAGACTCAAGGGAGTCCATCTCATCATCCATGGCCTGCTCCCACTTAACCCGTGTATCTGACTGTAACGCCTCTTCAAAACATTCTGGTTCACCATTATCTGTCAGCAGTAGATAATGTAAGGAAGGTGAGTATCGGACCGTAGATCTCCTCTCCCGAGTAGACCTCCTCACAACCGGTGTATGCGGCTCTGCCTCATAATGCTCCTGTGCATGATCATCCTGTGGCGTTGTAACACCCGTGTTCGATAACTCTTCTAACTCTACGAATTCCTTTTCCTCGGCCTTATTTTCTTGCACACTGTCCTTATGTATCACTTTTTTATTGAAGACTATGTCCTTACTTCTGATGATTTTCCTGTTTTCTGCATCCCAAAACCTGTAGCCAAAATCATGTTGTCCGTAACCTATAAACGTGCACCTCTTAGACTTCACATCCAGCTTATTTCTGTGCTCTGCATCAATGTGAATATATGAAGTGCAACCGAACACTCTGATATGTGCAAGGTTCACTTCTTTCCCAGTCCACGTTTCTTCTGGTAGCCCACCATCCAATGGTGCTAAGGGACTTCTATTGATGAGATATGCGGCAGTATTCACAACATCTGTCCAAAAGGTCTTGGGCAACCCTGCATGTAAGCTCATGCTCCTAGCGCGCTCAAGGATGGTCCTGTTAATGCGCTCAGCCACACCATTCTGCTGTGGTGTCCCTAGAATCATTTTTTGATGTTTGATTCCATTTGCTGCACAATACTCCTCAAACCTCTTATCACAATATTCTCCCCCATTATCAGATCTGAGACACTTTACTGTTTTACCTGTCTCGTTTTCTACCATAACTTTCCACTTCTTAAATACATCAAATACATCGGATTTATGCTTTAAGAAATAGACCCACAGTTTTCTACTAGCATCATTAATAAAAGTAACAAAATAACGTGAGCCACCAAGAGATGATACATGTGTCGGTCCCCACACATCAGTGTGTACAAGCTCCAACAGATGCGTCTTTGGAGTGCGTCTCGTCTTCTTGAAGCTTACCCTCTTCTGCTTGCCATACACGCAGTCCTCGCAGAATTCCAAGTCAATAGACTTCAGCCCTGCTAGCTTTCCTTTAGACAATAGCACTTTTATCTCTTTCTCACTCATATGTCCAGCCTCTGATGCCATAATGCTCGTTTATGGTCTCATGCTCCTTTGGTTGTCAAATTTTGTGTGCCAAAAATATCTATCGGTGTTCTGTACTTGTATGATCATTTATTGGAATTCAAGACACCTCAAAAAGCTACATGTTGAAGCCCCAAAAAGCTACATGTTGAAGCCTCAAAAAAGCTACATGTTGAAGCCTCAAGAAGCTACAATGTTGAAGTTCAAATCTGAAGAAACAACGTATGAAGTAGTTCTATGTTGATCAAGATCTCAAGCTTGACAAGCCTGATATAATTCAATTTATCTACATTCGTTGAAAGGTTGAAGTTCAATGTCCATACGACATGGTTCAGGTTTGAATGACCTTAGGTTGACCCTTTAAGTAGGTCACTTTGGATACATTATTCAAATATTTAAAATACACAAGGTTGGTCTATTCTACGACCAGTCCTAGCTCTTGTTCGACCAGTCCTAACATTGGTTCGACTAGTCCAAGAAATTCCACGACCAGTCCTAAGAAGTTGAAGATTTTTTGGAATTTTTGGTACGCCCACGACCAGTCCTGGAGGTCCTTCGACCGGTCGTAGGTGTGGCTTCGACTCGTCCACGACAAGTCGTGGAGCTACGACTTAAAGTCCAGCGACGAAATCACTGGTCCTACGACCAGTTGTAGATATCTACGACCAGTCGTAGGTGACCCACGACCAGTCGTAGGGTACTCACGACCAGTCGTAGAACGGCTTTCAAAGATCGCGCTTATTTTTTCAAAAATCTGTTAGAGCTACGACCAGTCGTAGGTTTCTATGACCAGTCGTAGGAGCGATTTCTGCTTCTATAAATTGAACACGAAATTCAGAGTTTTCACAACTTCCACTCTCATTCAATTCAAGAATTTTCAAGTGATCACTCTGAGATAAGTTTGTGTTTATTTTAAGCTAGATTGTGCTTATTTAATATTCCTTTTTGCTAGCTTATTTAATTTGATTTTGTTTCTATATTCCAATCATATTTGAAAAGAGGAATTATCTTATTCCTTCTTCTTGGAATCAAAATCAAATTTAGCTACGCCCAACGAGTTAAATCTAAAATCAATTAGAACTTAGAACCTTATGAATGTGAGTATTGGAAATTGAACTTTGACATTCAAATCATCTACTCCGATTGGTTCTACCGGGCTGCTACGAAAAAGGAGAAATCCAGGTATTTTACAATTCTGTAAAATTCATTTGCTTTTGGTTTTGTTTGAGGTTGAGCCAGAAAAATCTCATTGTATTGGTTGTCTGAGGAAAACCAGAAAACTCAGAAAAGAGGGGTTTTTGGATTGTGTAAGCCCAAGTGAAAAAGACACAATTGTAAAGGTTTTTGGTGAACCTGTGAAAACCTATTTGTTAGTGAACGCTAATATCCCCTGTGTGAGGATATTAGGAGTGGAGTAGCTTTTTGTGTGGCTGTTGGAAAACAGTTAGTGTACACACAAGCGAACCACTATAACTCTTTGACTTGTGGTTTGAATGCTTGCTTAATTTTCATATCTTTTATCATTTGATCTTGTGGAATGTACAAGGGGATGTGAATGTTGTAATTATTTACATTTCAAGCAAGTGTGGGGATTGTTGTAATAATTTAGATCTTACTTCTTCATTTAAATTCAATTCCTTGCTATTTCATTTACTTATATTAATATTGAGTTCTTGATCCAAAAGAGGTTCTAGAAATAAGGTTGTCCTACCATAAGCCCTTGTTGATTATGGTGTAAGGTTGTCCTTAGAACTGAATTTGAATCAATCTCTCGATATTATTTATCAAGGTGATTTAAATTTAGCTTTGTGAATTGATTCAAGTTGTAAGGTTGTTGGTTTATTTTATTTCCGCTGAATTTTATTTTAATTTGGCATAGTCCTATTCACCCCCCCCCCCCCCCCCCCCCCTCTAGGACATATAGCTTGGCCTTTTCAAGTGGTATCAGAGCCTAATAGCTCATTTTATTGCTTTTTATTTGGATTTATTTCCTGAGCTAACGATCTAAGCTATATAAAAAGATGTCAAATTTTGATAGCCTTTCAGTTACTAGACCTCCTCCCTTTGATGGCTCCAACTATGCCTATTGGAAAGCCAGAATGAGGATCTTCCTCAAATCAATGGATGAAAGTGTGTGGCAAGCCACAGTAATTGAATGGAAACCTCCTATCACGGAAGTAACTGGTGTTGATGGTTCAAAATCTATGAAAATTACACCATATTACCAATGGACCACACTTCAGAAAAGTGAGAGTAGTGCTAATGCTAAAGCACTAAATGCAATCACTTGCGCACTATCACCGGATGAGTTCAAAAGAATCATATCCTGTGATACTGCAAAGCAAGCTTGGGATATTTTAGAAATGACACACGAAGGTACATCAATTGTCAAGAAATCTAAAGTCCAACTCCTCACAACTAAATTTGAAGAAATTCATATGGAGGAAAATGAAATGTTTATGGACTTTTACACTAGATTGAATGACATTGTGAACTCAATGTGGGGTCTGGGCGATAAGATCCCTGAAAGTAAAGTATGTGCAAAAATACTACGCTCTCTTCCTGAACGGTTCAATTCAAAGGTAACCGCAATCCAGGAACTTCGTGATACGGATAATATGAAGGTAGAGGAATTAGTTGGTTCTTTACAAACCTATGAATTAAGTTTTAAAGCTCCTAAAGGTAAGTCTATTGCTTTGAAGTCATCTAAAAGTATTATTCAAGAAAATTCAGATTCAGAAAAGTCTGAAGATGATATGGCCCTTTTGGCGAAAAAGTTTTATAAGATTTTCAAAAGTAAGAAAAGAGTCGATTTTCAAAAGGGAAATGAAAAGAAACGTTCCAAACCTAAGTCTAAAACTTGGAAATCATTGAAAGATAGTCAATGCTACAACTGTCAAGAATATGGGCATTTAGCAAACAAATGTCCTAAAAAGGACAGATTCAAAAAGAAGGGTATGTTGGCTACTTGGGATGAATCGTCTGATTCTGAAGCCTCTTCTGAGTCAGAAAATTCAGAAACCGAGTCGGGCAATGAACTTAAGGCCCTTATGACTCTAGCCAAGTTTACTTTTTCCGATCACGATGATTCAACAAGTGAAGAAAATTTGGATAGTGATCATGAATATGATGAAGATCTTCAAGATGCTTACAATGCCTTATATAAGGAAAGTTGTAAAATTGCTGTCAAACTTAAACTTCAAAAAGAAAAGTTTTATAAACTTAAAGAATGTTTTGAAACTCTTATTTTAGAAAAATCTCAAATTTCAGATAGTTTTGAAAAGTCTAAGTGTGACCTAGAATTCAAAACCTCCCTAATTGAAAATTTGAAATCTGAAAATGAGAAACTTAAAAATGAAGTATCTTCTCTGTTGAGTTTGAAGGACACATGGAGATATGCCCAAGGCGATCCAAAATTAGAAAAATTGTTATCCGGATCAAGAAAATGTGGCGATCGATCCGGGTTGGGTTATGATAAAAACAAATCTCCAAAACAGAAGAATACTTCTTCCAATTTTGTGAAAGGAGAGACTTCTAACTCAAAAGGAAAAGATACTAGTCAAGTTTTTTCTAAAAATACAAAAACTTTTCATAAACCCAAAAGCAGCTATGTAAATTTCAAAAATCAGATTCGAAACCCACTAGCTGAAAAAATTATTGATTTACTGAAGGAGCTATTAAAATCTAATTCTGTAGGTCACTCCTACAACTATAAACATAAGAAGACCAATTATTCTCCTAAACCTAAAACTGTACTGAAATGGGTTCCTAAAGCTGTCTGTTTGGTTGCTCACACTGCTTTCAAAGCTACAAGCCATTCAAAATGGTACCTAGACAGTGGATGCTCCAGACATATGACAGGCGACAAAGCACTATTCACCGATCTTAAAGATATGACTGATGGGTCAGTCACATTTGGTGATGGTAGCAACTGCAAGATAATTGGCAAAGGTACGGTCCAACTCTATAACCTTCCCTTATTTAAAAATGTTTTATATGTTGAGGGTTTAAAACACAACCTGTTGAGCATATCTCAAATATGCGATAACAACCATAATGTTAAATTTTCTAATCAAGGTTGTGAAATAATAAATGAAAAGGGTTCTGTAATATTAACTGGTCGCAGAACTTCTGAGAACTGCTATATAGTAAGCGATAGTAGCTCATCTAAACAAACGTGTTACATGGTCCATACCGATGAGACAGAATTATGGCATAAACGCCTCGACATGTACACTATCGAAATTTATACAGATTGAGCAAAGGTGAACTAATTAGAGGTCTACCTAAGATGCAAAAAGTAGACAAGATTTGTGGTGAATGCCAGTATGGTAAACAAACTAGGAGCTCTCACAAAAAGGTGAACTCCAATACCACCACAAGACCACTCGAGCTTCTCCACATGGATCTTATAGGACCAACAAGAACGGAAAGTCGAGGTGGCAAAAAATACATCTTAGTTATTGTAGATGATTATACAAGATTCACTTGGGTTTCATTCTTGAGAGACAAATCAGAAAACCTTGATGAAGTGAAAAAGATTATAAAACGGATTCAAACTGAAAAAAGTTCTCAAGTCAACAAGATCCGTAGTGATCATGGATCCGAATTCGAAAATAGCAGTTTTGAGAAATTCTGTAGCGATCAGGAATATCGCATGAATTCTCTGCACCTAAAACTCCTCAACAAAATGGAATTGTCGAGAGAAAGAATAGAGTGCTTCAAGAAATGGGAAATGTTATGTTAAATAGCATGAAGCTCCCTAGGAATTTATGGGCTGAAGCAGTAAATACAGCCTGCTACATTATTAACCGTGTTTATATTTGTAAATCTAATAATAAAACGGCTTATGAAATGTGGTTTGAGAAAAAGCCTTCTGTCAAATATTTTCGAGTTTTTGGCAGTAAGTGTTATATTTTGCGTGATCGTGAAAATTTGGGAAAATTCGACACTAAAAGTGATGAAGGGATCTTTTTAGGGTATTCTTTAAACAGTCGTGCATATCGTGTTCTGAACAACAGGACCGGTGTGATTCAAGAGTCAATAAATGTTGTGATTGACGATTTTTTGAATACACCTGTTCCTAGTTCTGATAATGATGAAGTGCTTATACTTGAAAATCAAGAAACTTCACCAAGTGAACCTAATTCTGAATTTAGGACTGTTAAAGATCATCCAACTTCTCAAATACTTGGAAACCCTCTCACTGGTGTGCGCACTCGTAGACAATTAGAGGACATATGTAATTACGTATGCTTTACATCCCAGATTGAACCGGTTAACGTAAAAGAAGCACTTTCAGATGAAAACTGGATTCTGCGATGCAAGAAGAGCTTAATCAGTTTGTCAGAAATGATGTTTGGTATCTTGTTCCTAGACCTAAAGATAAACATATTATTGGAACAAAATGGATTTTCAAAAACAAATCTGATGAACTTGGAAATATTATTCGAAATAAAGCAAGACTAGTTGTACAGGGATATACACAAATTGAAGGTATTGACTATAATGAGACATTTGCCCCTGTAGCTCGTCTTGAATCAATCAGACTTTTTATCTCCATTGCATGTTTTAGAAAGATTAAAATTTATCAAATGGATGTAAAGAGTGCCTTTCTGAATGGTGATTTACATGAAGAGGTATATGTTGAACAACCAACAGGGTTTGAAGATCCTAAATTTACTGATCATGTGTATCGTCTTAAGAAGGCTCTCTATGGTCTGAAACAAGCTCCCAGAGCATGGTACGAAAAACTGACTAAGTTTTTACTAAGTCATAATTTTCAAATGGGATGTGTTGATAAGACACTCTTTGTTAAGAAGTATAACGATGATATTTTAATGGTTCAAATATATGTTGACGATATTATTTATGGATCAACCTGTACTAATATGACTGTTGAGTTTGCAGATTTGATGAAGTCTAAATTCGAAATGAGCATGGTTGGTGAATTAAACTATTTTCTAGGGTTGCAAGTAAAACAACAACCTAATGGAATTTTTATCTCTCAAACCAAATATGCTCAGGGCTTAATCAAGAAATTTGGATTTGAGAAAGGTAAAAACTTTGATACTCCTATGAGTACAACTTTGAGACTCTCAAAAGACTCTGCAGGTAATGATGTGGATCCTAAATTGTATCGTAGTTTGATTGGTAGTTTACTTTATCTGACTGCTAGTAGACCAGATATAGCCTTGAGTGTTGGTATTTGTGCTCGTTATCAATCAAATCCTAAAGAATCTCACTTAACTGCGGTTAAGCGGATTATGCGATATGTCGCAAGTTCTACTAAACTTGGTCTCTGGTATCCACATGAAACTAATGTTCAATTAGCCGGGTATGCAGATGCTGACTGGGCTGGAAACATTGATGATAGGAAATCAACCAGTGGTGGTTGTTTCTACATTGGAAATTGTCTTGTTTCTTGGTTTAGTAAGAAGCAAAGTTCTATATCGCTATCAACAGCTGAGGCTGAATACATTGCTGCTGGAAATGCATGTACTCAACTTGTTTGGATGAAACGAATGTTGAGCGATTATGGAATTACTCTGGATTCTATGATTTTATTTTGCGATAATTCCAGCGCAATAAATATCTCTAAAAATCCAGTTCAGCATTCACGTACTAAGCATATTGATATTAGATTTCATTACATTCGTGAATTAGTGGAAGAAAAGGTAATTTGTTTGGATTACATTCCAACCGAGACTCAACTTGCTGACATTTTCACTAAACCGCTCGACAAAAGCAGGTTTAATAAATTAAAGTTTGATCTCGGTATGAGCAATTTAAATTGAATTTGCATGATTTAGTGTATCATAATGTACATAAATTTGATGATTTATTTGATTAAATATGAAATTTATTTAAAAAAAAATTACAAATTTTGAGTCGTACTCGACCAGTCGTGAGTGTACACGACCGGTCGTACTACGACCGGTCGAACACGTACACGACCGGTCGTGAAACTCGGGTTTTCACTTTAATTTGGGGATTTTGACTCATCTTCCTCATTTCTCTTTTCCCACCAACGGCTCTAGCTACGACCGGTCGAACCCACTTTCCTAGTTCTTCAAGGTTAGTGGTTCCTTTGCATTTTTACTATAGATTCTTGATATTAGTGTCTCAAATCACTCTCTTGTTGAATCTATTGGGTCGTTCATTGCAAGATTGGGGTTTTATCTTGAAAAATCTGATCTATTAAAACCTCATTTTTTCTATCTTGCATCTTGTGGTTTCATTGAAATCCTCCATTAAAAATGGATGCTAGAGGTAAAAAGAAAACTACTAGAGGTCCATCTTCTTCTAGATCAACTTCTATTGTACAACGTCATCTTCGGTCTCCCGAAAATGATCCTCCGAATGTTCGGGATTTACGTATGCGAAATATTATTGTTGAGCGTCCGGTGAATGTAAATCACATTGCTTCATATGGTATTCCTACTCTGTTGGAATCTGTGGGATGGGATAACATCTTGCATTGGGGTGGACCTGCATACCAGTCCATTGCCCAATCCATGTTTGCATGTATCTGTGATTTTTCTATTGATAATTTAATTTTTAAAGTTGATACTCAAGAAGGTTTGTTTGTAGTGGATCGGCATTTGATTGCTGATATTATGGAAATACCTGTCAATGATGAGAGCATTCCAATTGGTATTTTACATGACAGTCTCTCTGAATCTGAACGTAGAATGCTTACTAGAGATCTATGTAACTTGGATGTTCATTGGACTCATAAAGGTCATGCACTTCCCTCAAGATTTTTGTTACCCAGACACAGAGTACTACATAGATTTTCATCTCTAATCTTTATCCTCGTGCTGGCAATAAAACCGAACTACTGCTTTTATGGTTCGTGTTTTGCATTCTGTCATCTCTGGTGCAAAAATTGTTTACCTTCCTTAATTTGTCATTCCATTATTCTGTCTCGTCAACATCCTGGACATAGTGATATACCCTTTGGTTATTTGTTGACTATGCTAGCAAATCATATGCTCATTGCTATGCCTACTAGAGAAAAACCCATCCATCATCTCCCATTCAATAATTCCAATCTTAACAAGATGACTTTAGAATTTGCTGATGGCCAAGTGGATGCTGGTGGCGGTGGTGCTGAAGCAAGAGATGCTGGTCAAGCTAGTGATCCTACTGAAGACGTGAATATGGATGATTTGTTTGAAGAACTTGAGTCAGACTCGGCTGATGATCCTGATTTTCAGCCCTCTAATTTTGATGAGAGATTGAATTTTCTTCAAGAGCAAGTGGCTCAAATTCGTGTTACCCAAGATACGCAATTCTCTTATCTACGCAAATATATGAGGCGTATTGCTAAGGGTTTACACAAAATTGATCCTTCTAATCCTGCTCCATCCTCTGGTTCTGACTGAATGTTTTACTAAGTCTGTAATATTTGTTTTTCACTTTACATACTCACTGACTTTTTGAATTATGCACTAAAGTTTTCTTGAATCTATACTTTAACTGCTATATTCATTTTGATTGCTGCCCTTGTTCCTTTGTCATTTTGTGACAAAAAGGGGGAGAAGTTTTGGGAGTTCCTATTATCTATTACTCAGGGGGAGTTAAACAACTTCTCAGGGGTACCTATTACTCTGGGGTAGGGGAGTTAAAAACATCTCAGGGGTACCTATTACTCTGGGGTAGGGGGAGTTAAACAACTTCTCAGGGGTACCTATTACTCTGGGGTAGGGGGAGTTAAACAACTTCTCAGGGGTACCTATTACTCTGGGGTAGTTATGTGAGAATGAAATATTTGACTTGCTTCTCTATATGAACTTGTGGTGTGTATGCTTCTCTATTGTTCAACTTATTGTGAATATGTTGTGAGTAATATGTTGTGAGTACTTCATTTTAATTTGAAGTATTATTATTATTTGGATGTTTTGTCACAAATTTGCCAAAGGGGGAGATTGTAAGTGTTATGGTCTCATGCTCCTTTGGTTGTCAAATTTTGTGTGCCAAAAACATCTATCGGTGTTCTGTACTTGTATGATCATTTATTGGAATTCAAGACACCTCAAAAAGCTACATGTTGAAGCCCCAAAAAGCTACATGTTGAAGCCTCAAAAAAGCTACATGTTGAAGCCTCAAGAAGCTACAATGTTGAAGTTCAAATCTGAAGAAACAACGTATGAAGTAGTTCTATGTTGATCAAGATCTCAAGCCTGACAAGCCTGATATAATTCAATTTATCTACATTCGTTGAAAGGTTGAAGTTCAATGTCCATACGACATGGTTCAGGTTTGAATGACCTTAGGTTGACCCTTTAAGTAGGTCACTTTGGATACATTATTCAAATATTTAAAATACACAAGGTTGGTCTATTCTACGACCAGTCCTAGCTCTTGTTCGACCAGTCCTAACATTGGTTCGACTAGTCCAAGAAATTCCACGACCAGTCCTAAGAAGTTGAAGATTTTTCGGAATTTTTGGTACGCCCACGACCAGTCCTGGAGGTCCTTCGACCGGTCGTAGGTGTGGCTTCGACTCGTCCACGACCAGTCGTGGAGCTACGACTTAAAGTCCAGCGACGAAATCACTGGTCCTACGACCAGTCGTAGATATCTACGACCAGTCGTAGGTGACCCACGACCAGTCGTAGGGTACTCACGACCAGTCGTAGAACGGCTTTCAAAGATCGCGCTTATTTTTTCAAAAATCTGTTAGAGCTACGACCAGTCGTAGGTTTCTAAGACCAGTCGTAGGAGCGATTTCTGCTTCTATAAATTGAACACGAAATTCAGAGTTTTCACAACTTCCACTCTCATTCAATTCAAGAATTTTCAAGTGATCACTCTGAGATAAGTTTGTGTTTATTTTAAGCTAGATTGTGCTTATTTAATATTCCTTTTTGCTAGCTTATTTAATTTGATTTTGTTTCTATATTCAATCATATTTGAAAAGAGGAATTATCTTATTCCTTCTTCTTGGAATCAAAATCAAATTTAGCTACGCCCAACGAGTTAAATCTAAAATCAATTAGAACTTAGAACCTTATGAATGTGAGTATTGGAAATTGAACTTTGACATTCAAATCATCTACTCCGATTGGTTCTACCGGGCTGCTACGAAAAAGGAGAAATCCAGGTATTTTACAATTCTGTAAAATTCATTTGCTTTTGGTTTTGTTTGAGGTTGAGCCAGAAAAATCTCATTGTATTGGTTGTCTGAGGAAAACCAGAAAACTCAGAAAAGAGGGGTTTTTGGATTGTGTAAGCCCAAGTGAAAAAGACACAATTGTAAAGGTTTTTGGTGAACCTGTGAAAACCTATTTGTTAGTGAACGCTAATATCCCCTGTGTGAGGATATTAGGAGTGGAGTAGCTTTTTGTGTGGCTGTTGGAAAACAGTTGGTGTACACACAAGCGAACCACTATAACTCTTTGACTTGTGGTTTGAATGCTTGCTTAATTTTCATATCTTTTATCATTTGATCTTGTGGAATGTACAAGGGGATGTGAATGTTGTAATTATTTACATTTCAAGCAAGTGTGGGGATTGTTGTAATAATTTAGATCTTACTTCTTCATTTAAATTCAATTCCTTGCTATTTCATTTACTTATATTAATATTGAGTTCTTGATCCAAAAGAGGTTCTAGAAATAAGGTTGTCCTACCATAAGCCCTTGTTGATTATGGTGTAAGGTTGTCCTTAGAACTGAATTTGAATCAATCTCTCGATATCTATTTATCAAGGTGATTTAAATTTAGCTTTGTGAATTGATTCAAGTTGTAAGGTTGTTGGTTTATTTTATTTCCGCTGAATTTTATTTTAATTTGGCATAGTCCTATTCACCCCCCTCTAGGACATATAGCTTGGCCTTTTCACAAAGTACATTCCTTCTTGCCTCGAGATATCACCAAGGCACCTTTTGTGATCTTCTAGGAATCACTGGTGAATGTCGTCACATAACCGGTATCGGCCAACTACCCCACTGAGATCAAGTTACGTTTCAAACTCGGTACATGTCTAACATTCTTCAATTTTAAGACCGTTCCATCTTTCTGATTTACATGAACGTCCCCCTTTCCAACAATACTGCACGGCTCATCATCACCCAGGTAGACTCTCCCAAAGTCACCTGACACATAATCACGCAAAACTTCCTCACATGAGGTGGCATAAAACGAAACACTCGAGTCTATAACCCAAGACTCATTCCTCGCATCAAGAGACAAGATCAATGCTTCTGTGTCACTCTCCTCAGATAAATTCACTGAATCCTTCCCACCTTGAGAGCTTCCTTCTTGTTTCTTGAGTGCCCTACAATCACGTTTCATGTGCCCCTTCTTGCCGCAATGCCAACACCCGTCTTTGTCTTTCGGTCCCTTGGACTTCTTCTTCGACTTAGAACGCCCGTGTTTATTGCCTCCTTTGTTCAGCGATCTTCCTCTTCCTTCAACGTTTAGAGCATTCCCTGAGTCCCCTGAAACTCCTGATGCCTTCATTCTAGATTCTTCGCTGAGAATTAGACCGACTACATCATCAAATTTCAGCTTTGTGGACCCTGAAGAATTGCTCACAGCAATCACCAAACCATCCCAACTGTCTGGCAGACTGGATAAGATCAATAATGACTTGACCTCATCCTCAAAAACAATACCAACGGATTCCAACTAGCTCGTGACTGTATTGAACTCCTTTAGATGTTCAGCCACGCTCCCACCATCTGACATAATCATGTTGAATAGTTGTTTCATAAGATTAACATTGTTAGATGCTGAGGACTTTTCATACATGGTGGCTAGGGCTTCCATTAATTCTTTTGTAGTTTTCACCTTGGATATATTAAAGGCAACACTCTTAGATAAAGAGAGTCGGATCATTCCTAAAGCCTTTCTATCCAGTAAAAACCATTCATCATCTGTCATCTTTTCTGGTTTCTTCTCTTTTCCTCCTAGAGGAATATAGAGGTCCTTCTGATACAAATAATCCTCCATCTGCATCTTCCAGAAGGCAAAGTTTGAACAATCAAACTTCTCAATTCTAGTTTTTCCATCTTCTGCCATCGCTCACAATAGAACTAAACCAATAGCTTTGATACCAGTTGTTGCGCAACACGCCAACAACGCAGTGAGCCTAGATCCAATCTCAGGCCTCACCCATAAACGATAAACAAGAAGAAATATAAACTAGAAATAGATCAAAGCAATCCAAACAAACCACGAGACAAGATATACGTGAAAAAACCCCAAACTAGGGTAAAAAACCACGGATGCAAACTTTCACTATGAAGAACGAAGATTATAAGGCAATATACTAACCTCTTCCTTGGAGATACATAGAAAACCCTTTTCCCACACCTTAGAATAGCTCCCCAATATTCACCTTAACCCTAGAATAGCCCTAGGGACCCCAATTTATAGTTTTGGTAACTTCCCTTCCGCACCTTGCGAAAGGCCGACTCAAATTTCCGCAATCCGCATCGGATTCGGAAACAAATCTGCGTAACTACGACCGGTCGAACAAACTGTTCGACCGGTCGAGTGGGTCCCACGACCGGTCGAACATGACCCACGACCGGTCGTGCACCTCGGACCAATAAATCTGATGCTCGCTGGAGTTCGAGTCGTGTCAGTCCACGACTGGTCGAACAGGGTCCTACGACCGGTCGAGCATGGGCTTCGACCAGTCGAGGACGGCCCAGATGTGGCTCCACTTCTCAACAGAAGCGTGTTCTCATGCTTGGGGTGGTTACAATCGACTCAAAACATGACCTGAGGTTGGCCCCAGAATAGTGTTCACTTGCCTGCCCAATATTGTTGTGGCCGCGTGGCCTCCTTTAGCCATTTTGAGCTGTAAAGCCTTAAGTGACATATTCTTGCTGTCAGAGGCTATGCATGCTCTCTAGGAGATGATTTGGTTGCTTAGGGACCAGCAACTTCTTCCTGGAGGCTTGTTTATTGAGCAAATTAGCCACCCAAACTTTATTTGGCTTCTTCTCTTGTCGTGGTGTGTTCCTTGGTGTACTTTGAACCATTGGATTGGCCATTAAAGTGGAATGAAGTTTAGAGTCGTTAACTATGATCTGGGAGTTTCTTCTTTTGTGGGCTTGTAGGAGGAACTTTTGACCATCAAAAATGTGATATACAAGTTGCATTCATTCATAGAGATTCTTCAGGTCCTCGCTGCTAAATATCAGCCTATGGTTGTTTTACTTTCCTTCTTTGTTGCATTGATGTCTTGCCTAAATATGCATATGATCCAATCTTTGATTATTGTAGTTGCAACAGGGATAGTTTTGATTCTAATCTGTTACTTTGGTTGAATGGAAATTGCTTTCAGGAAGACACCATCATCTCGAAGCTCCAAACTATTGATTACAAGAACAATGCTAAAGCAACACTCTGTTTTTTTTTTTTATATACATGCACTCGCAACACACTCCCACGTGCACACACCACAGTGGATTTTCACCACAATGGGTACTCAAACCCATGACCTCATGTTGAAACTCTTGTACATGAGTCTAACACTGGCACATGAGTAAGGACCCAATCAACACTCTTGATTGCTGCCAATCAAGTATATCTTAACTATTTTTTATTCCCATCACCAATCTTATCTCAAGCCAAATTACATATATACATTACTTTCTGAAAAGTTATTGAGTCTGACGCATTTGTTTGACGCATGATGGTGGCAAAATCGGGCAAGACTTGATTTGCGCAGCGAAATCAAATAAATTGAATTTCAAATTAACTAAGAACCTTTAGACGATAACACCTCCAAGGATATGTTGCAAACTTGATAAATAAGCTTGAATAATAGACTGGAGCAACACATGCTAAAGAGAAATAGCGCAACTAATGTTAGAAACTAGCGTAATCCATGCTGTAAAATATCAAATAGCTCTATCAATTATCCATCCCTTTTGGTTCATACATATGGCCTATTTGTATAACCTTTACAATAAAAGAATAAAAGAATCCTATTGGTCAAAGAAGCCTTTTCCTAAACAATCTCTAAGGAAGAAACTGAAGGTTAGCAACTACAAACTATTACCAACTAGAATCCTCTCTATATAGACATAAGGTATTGATATACCACCATATAAATATATCATTGTATAGTTTTACATAAAATCCCAAAAATAGCAATCATCTATATAAAGCCTCTTAGCTTCATCTAATGGTTATAAAGGACATTAAATACTAGAGACACTGAGAACAAATGTGGAGTCTGCATATATACACCAGAGACCTGCCCCAGTATAGAGCATTAGCTTTATGGAAAGGGTGTGAATGATGGAAGTGATATTCTCTGGAGTAATTGTTCATGGAGCTAGTGATTGATGGTGTATGAGATTCTAGGGGGGCGTGTAGACAACATTTGGTCAAGTTTATCCTTGCTCATTCCAGGTGATATCTAGAAAAGATGTGATTGTGCTATTAATTTATGGGTAAAAAGGTGTGGTGTATATTTTGAAGTTTCAAAGGAAACTTAATATCAAAGTTGTGAATTCATTATTCTTATGGAGAAGTTGAATAGTTGACACAAGTATTTTAATTATCGACGATATCGTCCAATATATTCCAAGATATATCTTGTATCCCACCTGTGTGATACGAAACGCATATGTAGCCACATGTTTGATCTAGTGAGCATTTTTTATTTTTGATCATTTTTATTTTTTTTTGTAAATCATGTTAAATCAGTGTCAAATTGTTACAAAATCATGGATTGAGAGCTTCGATTTCAAATTTTGTAGGAGATAGGCCGAGTTGCGGAAAATTGAAAAGAAAAATCAAAATTTCCTAATTTCTCTCAAATAGATTACAATCTTTGTGTCCAAACATAAAATTAAACATATATGTAACCTGATCTAGTGATTCTTCTTTTTCTTTGAATGTATTGCTTGTGTTTTCACATGTCTAGCTAAATGGATGACAAATCTGTTGGGGAACCATAAAAGCTCATAGAGATGAATCAAGCAAAGTACTCCAATTGCACAACCAAGTTCAAACACAAACAAACTAAATTTTACGTGGAAAAACCCTTGCGGAGAAAAACCATGGTACAAAGCGATAGTAATGCACTATGAAAGTAGAAAATTACAAGTGATAGAGATTACCGATTCGAACAAACTTTGAATCTTCCTCACAAGCCAAGCTATGCCCTTGAAACCCTAGGAACGAATTTAGAAAACCTAGAACACCTCTCTTGCTACCCAAATCTCAATTACACCCATTATATAAGCTTCCATGAGAATCACAATCGAAATAGGAAACAAATCCCACACTAACGCAATTCTGCGCCCGCGCTCGGTGGCACTTTGATGGCATCGACAATCTATCGATGGCATCGAACACCTTCAATGACATCGAGTAAACACACCAAAACGTTCTAGCAACAAAAACATGGATTTTCTAGATGTTCTAGATGGCATCGAACATCTGTCGATGGCATCGACAGACCCTGCTCATTACAGATTTAAGACATCAACAACAAAATCAAGCCTAAGTTGAACCCTACCCAACCTGACTCACCTGTGTACATTATCAAAGGGTTGGGCAAGATGACGTGACCCAACCCAGCCCAATACTAGAAACAAACTAATAGAAGATACAATAGACACATGTATGATGCATGTATGTAGTGTATATATCCACTTACTGGGTCGGGTTGTGCGTACCTTTTGCCCAATATTCCCTTCTTAAACATGAGTGTGGTCAGCTTACTCTAGCCCAACCCTATTGCGAATACATGGGTTTGGTTGGGCTCAGGGTTGATGATTTTTAGGTGGGTTAGTTTTAGCCAAATGGGTTGTGAATCCAGTTTGGGCAAGAATTCATGACCCATTTAGTAAATGGGTCAGGCTTGGGTTGACTTGAACCCAACTGATTGCCACCCCTACTACCATTACAGTACTTAGTTGAATCTAACAGTCATGATGGCAAGAATTGTCTGACATTTTTGTGTGTTTGTGGGCGGGGGGCCATGCATCAATAGTGGGATCTGTGCTTGTTACAAACCTGAAAACAGGCACCAGAAAAGAAGCAGTGGACAAAGGTGAGGTTTTCTTTGATTATAATTATTTTTCTTGCATGGAATAGTAAAAAACTTGGACTTGACTCAGAAATTGGTCTTTCAGCTTCCAACTTTGACTTGATGATCTGTTTGGATAAAATACAAACTAGAGAATGTAAACAGTTTGCATCAACCAGACATCTGCACCTATTTGGGAAGCACTAATGCAAAGGCTAAAATGTTTTCATTTGCTTTCCCCTCCTCGCAAAGAGAGTACAAGTGTACAACCTTTTCTTTTTACAAAAACTCAAATGGAGGGAAAGTGAGTTTATGTAACATTTTAAATTGTAATTTTCGAGGGAAATAAGGTTTCCCTTTGTGGGATTGCAATCCAAACAATTTCAATTCAAAGGAAAAACATTTTCCAACACTTCTCTTTAGCAAAAAAAAAACAGTGCGAAGGGTTTGCTTCTGACGCAGGGATGAACATGATGAGGATAACTACCCCGAATCCACGGAGCTTCTTGGACTCCTCACAGAGACTTCTCGAATCCACGAGGAAAGAAAGTAGAAAATAGAAATAAATTCTAAGAAATTCGAAATTGATTAATTGATGACTAAAAACGAGTTTACAACCCTTTAAATAGAGGTACCAAGCAATGGGAAAGAAATCAGAATCAAACTACAACTAAAACTCCTAGAATTTGTGACTTACTATAAATAGTAAACTTACTATTTATAGACGGTCGTGATGTCTACTAGTGCGCAAGGTTTTCGGCCAAAAATAGTAAGTGTCCTATTGGCTTCACCAAACCGTTCTCCTAATTATTCTAAGCTCTTTTCACATTGGGCGCAACTCCTAAAGCCCGACGGATGAAGAGTTATACTCAAACTAAAACTTACTATTTATAGTAAAAACGAAATTAAAACAGGGAAACGACCATCGATCCAGGGGTTTTTCACAATTCCAGGATGCGCAACCTGGCGTAGCAGGGTTGGTTGGCTAAAGTAGCTCGTTCTACCCCAAAATCATATATTTTATGTCAGGTAACTCATTCCGGATTGCGAGATACACCTGATCTAAGGTTCGACGGTCCGGATCACTTCTATCGTCGACCGGGCCTTTTCTGATCCATCTTGGCCATGAAACTGTCTACGACCCGCTCTACATCAGCTTCTCATAGTGTTGATGTTAGTTTACCATCCACTTATGTCACTTTTTGCTTTCCTTGCATTCCCCCTAGTTTATCTTCATTCCAAACAGGCCCTGACTGAGCCAATGAAATGGGTTACTGCTTTCATGAGAATTTGGAGTTTGGGTTTGTTATAGAGTTTAGCCAAACCAAGCTATATTGATCGAATTTCTAGCCAATTTCAAATTTTTGAACATTGCACATGACTTGTATTAAACTGGTCGTATCCAGCATGGTTAGAAGATTGCAATTTTCTTGAACATTAGTTGAATGGATAGAACTACTAGTATAGGTGTTATTCGGTAGTCATATTTGGTTCATTTGGACCTAGCTAATGTCCTTTTTTTTACAGTAATTAATTTATTATACAAAAAACATGCAGTTTTATCAGGTTACGTGTTGAATACATTGAGACATTATTTTGCCGATCTTAATGAGATAATGAAACTGTCAGATCTATTTGTCACACCAAAAAAAAAAAAGGATGTGAAATATTCATAGGATATTACATGAAATCATCACTCTCCAATCCATAAAAAGAGAAATTCTAGAATGTTCAAGTCTTGGGATTTACTCGCCATTCTATTTGATAACTCTTTCCATAAGATAAAACCAACTTCAGCACCATTCATGATCATGATGTAAAAAACCAAAAACAATGTGGCTTTGGGGAGAATGATTCTCCTTTTCTCTTTTCTGTATTTCAGACAACCTTAAAGGGTTGAATATATAGAGTTTTACAACGACTATACAAGGTAAGATGATAAATACAAAATCTTCTATACAAGGAATGTGGCCTGTCTAACATCCCCCCTCAAACTAATGCTCATCATCAACAAGTAATAGTTTACTAACTAGAAATGAGTGTTGTGTAGAAGTGAGGGACTTCATGAGAATGTTGGCAAGCTGATTATGGGATGCGACATGAGGTAGCGAAATGATCCGACACTGAAACTTCTCGCGGATGAAGTGACAGTCAACTTCAATATGCTTTGTCCGTTCATGAAAAACCGAATTTGAGGCAATCTAAATGGCACTCAGATTATCCACATAGAGTGGAGTAGGATCTTGTAGATGAACGCCCAAGTCAGAAAGAAGTCTACGTAACCAGATAATCTCACTACAAGCTACTGACATTGCTCTATACTCGGCTTCCGTGCTTGATTTGGAAACAGTGGCCTGCTTCTTACATTTCCAAGATATGAGAGAAGTGTTGAGAAAAACACAGTAGCCAGTGGTAGATATACGTGTGAGAGTACAACCGGCCTAGTCAGCATCTGAATAAGCACGAAGGTCCAGAGGGGCCGTGGAGGAGAAGAACAGAGATCGATCTAGAGATCCACGTAGATACCGTAAGATGCACAATACTGCAATCATATGAAGGGTTCTAGGAGCAGAAACAAATTGACTGACAACTTAGACCGCGTAGGCAATATCAGGACGAGTCGTTATTAAGTAAACCAGATTCTCAACCAAACGGCGGTATAAGGTGGGATCTGAACTATCTTCTGATCCGTTAAGGATGCCAAGACGAGAAAATCCTTGGTATATTTATGTTGGCCGACCAGGATTCCACGTATAGAACGCGAAAATTCGAGTCCAAGAAAGTATGTCAGATGACCCAGGTCCTTCATCTTGAAGGATGACTTCAGAACTTCCTTTAAAGCCGAGATGCCAGTATCATCGCTACCAGTCAGAAGTAGGCCATCAACATATACGAGAACAATGACGATTCCATGCTTAGAGGTGTGTAAGAATAATATAGATCATGACCACTTTGAGTAAAGCCAGCTCCTGTAACAACATCATGAAACCGTTGGAACCATGCCCGAGGGGCTTGTTTGAGACCGTATATAGCTTTCTTCAGGCGACAAACTTTATTGGCAGGGATTAAAGATCCAGGAGGAGGTTTTAAATAGGCTGTTTCTTGGAGGTCTCCATGAAGAAATGCATTTTTCACGTCCATCTGAGTGATGGGCCAAGAGCGAACTGATGATACTGCCAGAAGAGTGCGAACAGTTTTCATCTTGGCCACAGGAGCGAATGTCTCATCATAATCAATTCTGTGTTCCTATTTGTATCCCTGAGTGACAAGCCGAGCTTTGAATCGATCCAATGAGCCGTTAGACTTGAGCTTCACAGAATAAATCCATTTACTGCCAATTAATTGTTAGTCAGTAGGTCGAGTAATAATGTCCCACGTATAGTTATCATCCAATGCTGCAAGTTCTTCTGTCATAGCCTTCTTCCAACAATCATGACTGGCTGCCTGATGGTATGAAGTAGGAATAGATACAGTATCCAGAGTAGTATTCATGGCAAACATAGAGTATATCAAGCGATCAGGCTGTCGATGTACACGAGTGGAACGACGTACCAAGATAGGATCCGAATCGGTTACGGGTACAGTAAAAAGAGTAGTAGGTGACGAATCTATACGTGGTCGTCGTGAATAAACCTGCAATGGATAAGGAGGGGTACTCAAGGCAACTGGAATGTCAGGAAAAATAGTAAGACCAGGAGAGTCTGGTGTGGGCGAAGGAGGAACAGATAAATGGAAGGCAATATGCTCAAGAAAAACAACATGTTGTGATACCCGTACACGACGAGAGACCGGATCATAGCAACGAAAACCCTTTTGAGTTTCTCCAAATCCTAAGTACATACATTTGACTAATTTTGGGGAAAGTTTGTTACGTTCACGTGATGCCAGATGAACATAACATGCACAACCAAAAACACGAAATGTGGAATATGTAGGAAGAGAACCGGTGAGAACAAAGTAGGCAGATTTACTATTCAGGACTGTGGTTGGCAACCGATTAATCAAGTAGACCGAATGCATCATAGCTTCCGCCCAAAAGGAACGAGGAACACTCATAGCCGTCATTAAGGTATTGACTGTTTCAACAATATGACCATTTTTTCGTTCAACCACCCCATTCTGTTGTGGAGTATCAGAATAGGTGGTCTGATGAGTAATCCCATGATCCTGAAGATATGTAAGAAAATTTGTGGAGAGATACTCTCCCCTGAGTCAGAGCGGAGACTTTGAATTTTTACTTGAAATTGTGTGTCCACCATAGAATGAAATATTTTAAAATTTTCAAACACCTGTGACTTAGAATGCAGAAAGTAAATCCAGGTGTAACGTGAAATCATTAATGAATATAACATAATATTGCAGTCCAGAGAGAGACATAATTGGGGAAGGTCCCCAGACATCCGTATGCACCAGTTCAAACATAGATGATGATTTTGTAGTACTTAGAGGAAAGGGAATACATTTACTTTTTGAAAGGCAATAAGAAGAACAAGAATAATCCAAACCACTTTTATTAAGAGAAATATTCCTAACATGCCAGAAGAAAAGAGCTGAATTAAACGATCAGAATGTGGATGACCCAGGCGAAAGTGCCAGAGTTTTCACATTTTATTTGCCGAACAAATATCCGTGGAAGAGGAAGAGAAGAAACAACGAGCTGGAGTAACGGATGAGTGAAAGTCCAGCACGAACAAACATCCATGCCGCCTACCCTTCCCAAGTACCTTTCCCATTGCTAGATCCTGCACAAAACAACAATTTGGAAGAAATATAACTAAGCAGTTATTGGATGTAAGTTGACCAACAGAAATTAAGTTTGAAGAGAGTTTAGGGACATGAAAAACATCATGAAGGGTAAACTGTCGATGGTCAGAAGGAGTGAAAGTTAAGGAACCAACGGACTGAATTGGTAGTTGAGTTCCATCTGCAGCAGAAATAGCCTGATTGCCAGTGTAGGGATAAATATTGCGAAGATGGGATACATCACCAGTCATATGATTTGAAGCACAAGAATCGAAGAACCATGAGAAGATGCGGTTATACCTGACATACCGGCCGCAGAAAGGGCCTGCACAATCTGCTGGAGCATCGTAGGAGTTAATGGTGAGGAAAGACCTTCAACAAAACCAGTGGATGTAGTATCACTAACAGAAGGCTCGAAAGAAGTAGGCACAGAAGTAGCAGAAAGAGCATGACCACGGCCACGACCTCAACCACCACGTCCACGGCCGAATGAGGATGCGTAGGCATGTGAACGACAGTCCTGAAGACCATGACCAGTCCTTCGACAATATGCGCATCAATCTTTGCACAGAGCGACAACATGTCCCACTATGTTACAGCCACGACAAGTTAAAGGAGTGGAACCACGGTTTGGTGCAGAGGTGGATACAGTAAGTGTCAGGTCAAACGGTCCCTGAGATGTCCCCAGAGACAAGACTTGCAGTCGTTGTTCCTCGGCTAATAAATCATTAATAACCGAATTCATTGAAGGAGTTGGACTACAGTTCAGGAGAGCAGCCCTGCAATGCTTAAATTTTGGACGCAGTTTCATAAGAAACTGTCTAACTTGCGCACTCTCGCGCATTGTGTGAAATATTTTAAAGTCATTTGGGAAGTCGGGATCCATCATAGCCATCTCTGTCCAAATTGTAACCATTGTAGAGTAGAAAGATTGAATACTTTTGTCACCCTGAGTAAGGTGAACCAGATCTTGTTCCAGGCGGTATAACCTAGCCGCATTACTCTGTTGATATATTGTCTGGAGATGCTCCCACATAGCCTTAGCAGTGCGATGTGGCGTGAGGCCAACAACTATTGATCGATCGACGGAATCAAGAATCCAGGTAATAATCCTCCCATTTTTCATTTCCCAATCAGTCATTCTGTCGGCATCGGTGGAAGCGGGAACAGTAACAGATCCATCAATCAATCCCCACAAACCACGACCCTTGAGAAAACTTTGAAAGTGGATGGCCCATAGATTATAGTTGGTGCCATCGAAACTACATCGTGGGGCCTCTGTACGGGAGTCTTTGTCCATAGATATGAAGAGATATAAGCTACGCAAAGGAAAAAGGTACCTTGCAGCAGGAGAGTTGGTTACAGGCAATAGAACAGCAACAGATCAGAACAGCAATCAGCAAAAGGGTTTATATCACCACCAAACAGATCAAAACAGCAATTAGCAAACAGCAATAAAGCAGAACAGCAATCAGCAACATGATTTATATCACCACCAAACAGATCAGAACCGTAACCAGCAAATGGCAACAGATCAGAATAGCAAAAGGGTTTGGACAGAGACAGCAGGACGTGCACAGTAGGAGGTGATCAGATGCAGCAGGACGTGCAGTAGGGATCGGATGTACCTGCGGACGCAGTAGGTACAGACGTACGTGCGGACGGAAGCTATCGGATGTAGCAGGGGCCAGCGCAGCAGGAGGGGACGGATGCAGCAGGTGCGAGCACAGCAGGTGTAGCAGGGATCGGACGTGCGCACAAGCTTGGGGAAGATCGGACGAGCTTGGGGAGGGCCGGACGGACAGGGCAGGGCCGGATCTGACAAGGGACGAGCCGAATCGAACAGGGGAGGGCCGGATCTGACAGACGGTGGGGCCAGTGATGAAGAGATGCCGGATTAGGATCGGTATTGCTCTGATACCATGTAAACAAACCAAAAACAATATGGCTTTGGGGAGAATGATTCTCCTTTTTTCTTTTCTGTATTTCAGACGACCCTAAAGGGTTGAATATATAGAGTTTTACAACAACTATACAAGGTAAGATGATAAATACAAAATCTTTTATACAAGGAATGTGGCCTGTCTAACACATAAAACCCTTCGCCAGACTTTTTGAGTGGTTACTAGCTTCATGCATGATTCTTCATAATAGAATTCTCAAGTGAAAGAGAATCACCTTCGTTGGGATTAAAATTGAATAGAAATTTTGGATTTATAAGAAGCCTGATTGTTTTAGACTGTTACCTGGATACTTTGAATGGGTATTGTAGTGATGTCTGACACTAAATAATTTTAAGTGTAATTGTTGTACCAGTGTCGTGGCCTCTCCATGCTCAGGTAACATTAGCTGTGGAGCGTTGATGCCTTGTTGCTCACCAACTTTTCTGCACATGGCTTTTGTTGATTATCACCAGTTGTGATTTTATATCTGAAGTAATTTGGGTGTTTCATTATTATTATTATTATTATCATTTTTGTTTTTGTTGTTGTTGTTTTCAAGTTGGTCTGTACAGTCATGAGTGACCATAGAGGCCCTGCAGGTTTACTTCCATGACATTCCAGATGAGGCCATCGAGAACTTGGTAAGCCTAACACAAGTGTGTTCTAGTTATGCGCTTCTTGCTCCCATTGATGAATGAGCGCTTGTTTTTCTGCTTCAGACAGAGGAGGGAGTTGTGTTAAATGTTGCAGGTGGCTTGCTTCTGGAGCATCCACTGACATTGTCCTTTGTTGGAGCACTGGTTTGTTATCCTGCCTCTTCTCAAGCTTTTGTTTTTCTTTTCTTTTGAACTTTCTTGAATGGATGTATCTTTGGTTGGCAAAGACCTATTCACTAACACACGAGAACAAACAGATGTGAGCAAGTGGAAATGGCTGACAGTGTGATGGGACTCCGCAAGGCACTCACAGAGAAACTCATTCAGGAGGCCCTTTAAGCTATCCATCATTCTTGGAAGCAATGTCTGCCGTCTTTGCTCTCAAGCAAGATGCATTTTTCTTTTCTTTTATTTCATAGCCTATAATGGCTTCCAAGTTGCCTCCTCCTTTGTTACATTTATGTGGGCCTACACCTGCAGCTTCAAGGTTGAGAAATGGAGCTCTCTTCCCAATCAAACCTATGGCCTGACATCTTTCTCCATTAGTTTGTTTATTGTTTGCAAGTGACCAATGTGAGAATCTCTTTCATTTTGTGAGGGTGTTTTCTGTTTCTTTTTCTTTCTTTCTTTTTTTTTCATAAAGGGAATGATCTGGGAGAAAGTGGCGTCCCACTTTGTTTGGTTTCAGGCGATTTCAATCAAGGCGATCCACTATCATCACCTTGGTGTGATAATAACTTTCAACAGACGCTAGCTCTCTTGGAAGTTCTGAAAATAGTAACAAGGACTCCAGTTTGTGTTTTGCCTTAAAGTCTCCACTGCACATCAGACCCTTATCCAATCTTCGTGGCTGACCCAGTTGTGATCACCTTCAATGGGCGACAGTGCAAAAATCACATGGATCAAAATCTGTCCCTTTTTTCCCATAGAAGAGAGCAAAGACACTGGGTTTGCTAATTCAGTACCTGTGGAAGCTTTCCCATCCACTTGTAGTACACGTGCCAATATGGAGCATGTGTGTGGTATCTAAGCTTCCCATCAAGCCATCAAGTGAGTTACTCTGTAGATCCTCTGGCTCAAACATCATGCCATTTAACACCAAGATGAGCCCATACAAAACAAATGGACAACTAAGTGAGTTGTTTTAACTACCGGTTTACTTTGTAAACTGTGACCGACCTTAGGAGTGAAACTGGCTTATTTTTTAGTTAGATGATCTAAGCATTGTTTCCAAACTGCAGAAAGCTCAAACCTCAAATAGATGTTGGCTACGTATGGATGGGCTGGGCTCAAAGGCGGGTGGAATTAGCAAACCTGAAGCCACCATTCTCAAAAAAGGTTTTCAAACCCGTTAAAAGCCATTATCACTAAGACCAACAACCACCCTTTGTGCAGATTAATGTGAATTTTGGGGCTACACTCCATTCACAATGGGCCCATGACATGGGTGCTCCGGGCTGCCATACATGTGTGCTCCGTGGGGATGAATTACCAGATTATACTACCACTGGATCATGACCATCGCACATGAAGAGCCTAACCCATTTGCATCCTTTTATCAAGTTAGTTTAGAGAGTGGACCATATTTATTCCTTCTTCCTCGAGCTAACCTCTGTCTAATTTGCATTCCCTTACTTCCTTCCTCGACCTTTGAAGGCGTTCTTCTAAATCTTGTGTGTATGGCCTATGTCCTTATTCATAAACCACGAGGAAAAGTGTCCATATTTGAGTGTTTTTCTTCTTCTTCTTCTTTTTTTAGGCTTCTCCCACACCCAGGCAATCCTGCAGTCAGCCGGACTCAAAAACCCCACTTGATCGCTTTCTTTCTTTTTCCGTATTATGGTATTTTTCATGCATAGCAAGATTCGTTTAGCTGACCCCAATTAGTTGGGATAAGGTTTAGATGATGACAATGATGATTATGGTATGTGCACCTCTACCTTTCTTCTTCTCCTTCATTAGATCATTTACATGTACCCCTCCCTTTCTTCTTCTCATGTATCACATTAACCAAATGTATCTCTGCATGAAAAGTTTTGAACTCGGTCCTACAATAAGTTACACTCCGTGTCATTGAAACATGACGGGAGATTACTAAAAACTAAGTAGTTGCCAAATAATGGCCAAAATACCCCTCTGTTTATCCTTAGCATATATATCAATATATAGCACCTCCGGCAATATCGTTGTGTACACAAATCTCATATGGAAGGTGAAGTTTGTAAGATTTGGTGTCTTATTTACAATTTTTCTTTAGTTTTCTCAAGCCATCGTTATCCTTGTGTCAATTTCATTGATTTAGGTTATGGTTTAACTCTAAAATACTGGGAGTCCAAATGTTTTCGATCTTCTTTATATTTAGGTCTGCAAAGGGGCTTTGCACCATGACTACGACTATGACAGTTGTGTATTATTATAAATCAATGAAAATTAATCTAGGCTTTCCTTCGCATGTGGTAGAAGAAGAGAAAGTTTTAGTGTGTGAATACTAGCATTTGGCTAGTGGCTGTTGGGTGTCCACCCACATCCAACCTTTCAATTTTTTGTTACATCCTCTCCTAGTTTTGAGAATATTTAGATCCAGATCTGGCATGTATTGATCTACATCCAGTTTCTGTAATTTCAAACCTATGGAATTGCTACTGCAGAATAACCACTCTGTCAGCACCCCATTGGAAGTTCAATAAAGTTGCAACCTTGTTATTCTTATTGCTAAAGTTATTTCTATATTTTCAGCTACGAAACAAAGACACTCCATAGCTTCAGAAACTGTTGCCAAATGTGCACGTGTCACATGTGGACTAGACTGTTGAAAATGAAGCTTAAATTACTTTTGTATGAGAAAAGATCTGCGTTCCACTTTGTGATATGAGAAATGTTCAGAACATAACAAACAACACTTAGTTGCTGAAGTGTCATTTTCGTATAACATTTATTCTATGCAAAATATGGGATGCATTGTGTAAGAATCACTAAAAAGGTGGGAATCAAAGTAAGGTTCATCTAGGAAAAAAAAAAAAAAAGATGGTCCCTAGGGTCTATTGACAGGCACCCAGATCCAACTCAACTTTAGTGAGTCCCGATCCAATTTTTAGACCCATTAAGAAATTGGGTTGGATTAGGGTGCTACCTTTTTAGACATGTTAAAGGATCTGTTCTAGTTTCATTTTGGGTCTTTTAAGATTAAAAAAAAAAATTGTAGTAGAGTGACAGCTTCACAGGGTCAAAACCTGGCCATTGTTTTTGGGACAATTCTAAGAATGCCTCCAAGATATAATTAAAACTTTCTTAGGATGAAAATATAGCCCTCCTGTTATCAGATCTATTTTTTGATAGATTTTGGCGGTATATATCCTTAGATATGTGGTTTCTATTGGTACACTAGGTATCACCAATTACAGATCTATTTTTTGATAGATATTGGCGGTATATATCCTTAGTATATACATGGTCTAATTACACTCACAGCATATCAGTATCACTAGGTACAACTTTAAAGTGTCAGTACCAGTAAGTCCAATTAGACCATGTGGGTCAATTACAAGATAAATCCTTGCACGTTCAGCTGATGAATATCAATATGTATATGTCAATTGCTTGATATATTGCATGGCTTAATCATCCACATGCACCAGAAAGTCGGAGAGTAGAAGCATTAATGATAGGCAACTCTCTCTTAAGCCCATCGGTACTAATATGTATCATGTTTCTTATTGGTACTGATACATTATGGGACTTAATATCAACAAAGCCAATGAAACCAGGTGCAAGTCCATCAAAATTCATCCACACAAGTGTTAGATTGATAAGGAGATGTTCTTCTGATATTTTGTGTAATTGTTTTTCTAAATTTAATTACTTTTTAGGGCATTCTTGAAATTGTCTTGTATATTATAATAAAGGGATTTTATATATGAGTACCTTGCTAATCGGCCTTTTGCATTCCAATACCTTTTTCAATCAAATACAGAGGAAAGTACCTCACTAATTCCGCTTTTCTGAGTTAGATTTTAGCTAAAATCCAACAAGAACTTATAGTCATCCACTTTGCTCAAAACCAACAAGTGCCAATAGTTGTCCACTCTTGTGGCCATCATGGGCGTCCAACACAATGAAAATTTGCTAGTGGAATACCAACCTTTTCAATACAGCAATCCTAGTCTTTGAATTTATGTTCTGCAAGTATAAGATTAAGAATAACAATAAGGGGCCATGGATGCACGAATGGGTGATCCGAACCGTCCGTGGATGGCTAACACTCCAAATGTCACATCAAGGTCGATTTATCTGAGGCATCCAATCTATGGAATTTGTATCCAATGAACATGGAAGAATGTTGCTAAAATTTCTTCTCAAACTGTCTATTTAAAGCCACTAATGAAATGGCCTAGAGCCATCTCCCATCAAGAAGATATATGGAACACTATATATCGACCATAAGGGCTCACCTGACCAAACTCAGGTTGTAATGTGGGCATGACCGTCCATGCTCATGCTAAAGGTACATCAATGGCAAAGAACTTTGGGCGATCCAAGAACTCCTTTTCACCTCTTAACTCCGTGATTGTGGTGCATAGCAGATTTTGAGGAACATAGAGATGAATGCACTAAGATGAAATTGATGTATTGGGAAGAGATAGGAAAGCATTGAAGGGATAGTAGACATTGAACTCGTGTCTAATCATGCTTCAAAATGATCTTTTGATACGGGCTTCTTGTTCTAACTATGTGAAAAGGGCTTACATTTTATCTCGCTACATAGCTCCACTTCCATTAAGAACCTAGCCAATACCCCAAAACCTCTAGCACTGATGAACTGTGTAAATTTAGGCCACTAAACCCTTAGGATCGTAACATTCCACTACACTCTGAAGCCAACGTCCACAACAGCCCAATCTATGGTGGCAATCACTCTGGCCTCTTTTCTAGGTAGTCCTTTTCCAAGGCATGATGGTTGCACTTGATTATCCAAGTAGTCATTTTCATGTTGTGCTGGTTTTCACTCCTATTCATGTTACCCATTTCACAAGTCAGCCCACTTGAACACAAAACATAGTGTTGACTTTTAATTCAATTATTAAGAACCTAACCGATGCACCAAAAACTCCAGGTCTGATGGTAACAGCTTCCAATCCAGTGTAAGGTTGGGATTAAACCCTTGGGATTGTAACAGCTTCCAATCAATAATTCAAAATATCATATGCAGTTGCCCGTTAAACCATTGTTGCCCGTTAAACCATGTAACAGGGAAGGAAGTTATTAAAGCAATGAGAATCCTTGAGACCACATCGGCAATTTGAAAATTTTGTAGTTTTTTTTCTTGAGATATTATGATGTAGAGCGGGTCACGGACAATTACATGGCAAAGATGGATAGAAAAGGCCCGGTCGGCGACAGAAGTGATCTGGACCATCAGACCTTAAATCAGGCGTATCTCGCAATCCGGGATGAGTTAGCCGATGAAAAATATATGATTTTGGGGTAGAACGAGCTACTTTAGCCAACCAACCCTGCTATGCTGGGTTGCGATGCTCGGAATTGCGAGAAACCCCTGATTTGACGGTCGTTTCCCTGTTTCAATTTCGTTTTTACTATAAATAGTAAGTTTTAGTTTGCTTATAACTCTTCATCCGTCGGGCTTTAGGAGTTGCGCCCAACGTGAAAAGAGCTTAGAATAATTAGGAGAACGGGTTGGTGAAGCCAAATAGGACACTTACTATTTTTAGCCGAAAACCTTGCGCACTAGTAGACATCACGACCGTCTATAAATAGTAAGTTTACTATTTATAGTAAGTAGCGAATTCTAGGAGTCCTAGTTGTAGTTTGATTCTGATTTCTTTCCCATTGCTTAGTACCCTTATTTAAAGGGTTGTGAACTCGTTTTTATTCATTGATTAATCTATTTCGAATTTATTTAGGATTTATTTCTATTTTCTGCTCTCTTTTCTCATGGATTCGAGAAGTCTCCGTGAGGAGTCCAGAGAAGTTCCGTGGATTCGGAATAGTTATCCTCTTGAGGAAGACGGTGCTCGACCTCACGTCCTCCCCTGCGTCATATTATCGGAAAAATCTCACTGAAAATAGAATAATTATACTATTAACTAATTATGTATGTATGAACATAATGAATGATTTGAAATTTTAAATGAAGTTTGCACTAATATAGAGGTAAAATTACATAAAATTGAAAACTGCTGAGATTTCGAAAAGGAAACACTATAGTGGGTGTCTCCCTGACCGTGGGGCCTACCTTGATGTATGTATTGTATATCCATGTCGTCCATCAGTTTCTCCAGCTCATTTTAGTGAAAGATACAAAAAATGAAGCAGATCCAAATCTCAAGTGGACCACACCACAGGAAACAGTGGTCATTGAACGCCTACGATTAAAAATTTCCTACGGCCCACTACAATGTTTATATGCCATTCGATCTCTTGATAAGGTTACACAGACCTGGATGAAGGGAAGACACAAACATCAGCATGATCCAAAATTTTTGTGGCCCACAGGAAGTTTTTAATGGTCATTCACCATTGTTTCATGTGATGTGGTCCACTTGAGATTTAGATCTGCTTCATTTTTGAGATCATACCTAAAATGAGCTGGAAAAACTTGTGGAAGGCGTGGATATAGAACACAAATCAAGGTGGGCCCCATGGTCAGGGAAACACCCATTACGGTGGTGTTACCCGGGTAACACATGATCCTCTCTCCATTTCTCCTCCCGTCTCACACTAAATCGGAGACGGAGGACGGAGGAGAAGAGAGGCATGGCCTCCTCCTTCATTTTAGGTAGAGGGCTGTTGTTGCCTCTTTCAAACACCCACCAAACAAGCTCCCAGGACAAGCCATGCTTTGGTCTCTCCAATTTCTCCTGGTCGCCTTCCCTTTCCTTTTATAAATCATTGATCCGATTCAAAAATAGGTAACACGTAAATAGGTTGCGCTAGAATGACCTGACCCGCCACACCAAAGACCTTTGTATATCCATTGATCCTTTCACTTTGTAGAGAAGACAACCAAGCCCTCCTTTCTATTTCATTTTATTATATATATGAAATTCAAAAGATTCTTTTGATTGCTTGCTTGATTGATGTGAAGAAAGTACAACCCTACTGAACATTGAATTAAGTCAAGTTTTTAGGTTTGTGAAGTATGCTTTGAATGTAAGAGGATATTAAAACAGACATTGCCTGATTTCCGACAAAACTTTCAAATATGTTGAAAGATTACCATGTTGGCTAAAAGAAATATAAGATTATTCTAATGTCCAATTTTCATGATTGTAATTGTTTGATCTTCCAATGTTTCTCTTCATATTTTCTAGTTGAAGGAATATGCATTTATGGATGAGCATTGTTTTATAAAGATCCTTTCCGTTGACTGAAGAAGAGTATCTATTGAGGCTTGATGATGCTGCAAACACATTGAAATGCTCACATATTCAGAATAGGATCTCCAAATTGAAGGAGCGACCTCGGATAGGAAAGGTAGAACTACCAAAAAAAAAAACAAAAATTTTTTTTTTTTTTTTTAAATGTTGGATATGTGCTTGCTAAAAAACACTTCATGACGAGACTATAATGGTTCTTTATTTTTTCAAGATATTTTCTTCTATTTAAAGTAAACAAGTTTGGTCCATATGGAGAAGAATCAAATTCATTGATACTTTGGAAGAGGATGGCGAATCATGATCCATATGCACGACATGTGGGATACATGTATTGATCCAAACTCAAATCTTGGGGCCATCTTTAGACGGGGCAGGGCCTCAAATTCAGATTGTTTGGGAAGTTGTAAGTTTTAACCTCTGACTAATGGAATTTTATTCTTTGAATTTGCTTCATTCCTTAATTTTCATTTTAGAGTCCATTTGACAATCATCAATCAGATGGTTTCGTTCAGCGTAATATTTGAATCATGCAACATCTAGAACTAGGCCTAGGATTGGAAGCTTTGTATAGAGGCGCACATGTTTGTTGCATGTACAGTGGCTGCATGCACAATTGATGGATCATCAGGTGTATCGAATATCTCCTCCAATTCAATTATGTGACTAATTTTATCTTCCTTGTTGTAATATCATATGAGTAATCTTCTTCTTCTTCTTCTTCTTTTTTCTTTGGAAAGATAAACTATCTTCTATTAAGAAACTAAAATAGGAGTACAATAAGATATTAGTCCAGCTAGCATCGCCTAAAACTAACTTTTATTAAGGAACTAAAATAAGACTACAACAGGACATTAATCCATATTCCAGCCAACATCATCTTGGTCGGGCTAACATAAACACATTACACCCAACAAACATGTATCACCTAGGTATCATCTTGGCCAGGCTCCTTGTTTGGCATATATGTCTGGTATATCATTGTCATCTCTGCCCACATGGGAAAACACTATTTGATCCATTACATAGATCCCTATAACGTTTTTTTTTGTTTACATATGTTTAATATTGCTTGTCCTAGCATTTTCCTTTCAAATATTTATCATATTATGCACTGGCGAGGAGACGAGTACCCCTGTCTGTAATTGTGGGGGATACTTGTCTGAAATCTGGTTGCTATGCATGTTTGATGTTAATATTAGCATCCACTAGATGTGAATATTGTTCTGGTGCCGATGGTACTGGCAGACTTTTTGTAAGCTATAACTGTCATGTCCCAGACTTGGAAACCGGGCTCACAAAATTTTCGATCACTGAATCTGGCGTTGATAGCCTCCGTAGTACCCCATTCTCAGCTCCTGGCACCCATATACCAGGTTTCAATCCTAGGATCCTACAAGGAGGATTTTCAACATAATTTGTTTCATAAGAAACATAACTCATAATAACAACAAGAAACATCACCACATATCCACTAATATAAAAAAAACTTTTGGGTACAAGACATAAAAGAAAATACAATATAGATATCAAAAACTCCAGAAGCTCAGCCGCATGCTCTTGCCACAGCTCGACTGCGTCCTAGCATCACCTGCACGCATCTATCGTGCATAAGCTTATCGAAAGCTTAGAGGGTGGTGTAGGTGGGTGCGCAATATAGGTGTCAGGCATACAATACAAGTCCATAAATCATACAATATCAAGGAAACGGAAATACTAACAAGTCTATGAATGTCATAAACCTTATTCAAAATGCGTAATCACAGTAAACCAAATGCCATATGCGGGGGATACAATGTAATATGACACCATATGCAGAGGATGTAAAGCAATAAGGTGCTATACATGGAAGATGTAATGCAATAAGTGCTATACGCGGAAGATGCAATGCAATAAGATGCTATATGCGGAAGATGCAATGCAATAAGATGGTATATGCGAAAGATGTGATGCAATAAGATGTTATATGCAGAAGATGTGATGTAATAAGATGCTATATGCGAACGATGTGATGCAATAAGATGTCATATGCAGGGGATGCAATGCAATATACGGTGCTAGATCATGAAGTCGGGATGATAGTGCGTAGTATCACAAGCTATGGGGCTGACCATAAGGGATTTCTATCCAAACCAGTCTCATACCTAAATTTGGATAGCTAGACTAAATATGGTAAACTCTTAATCTCAGGTTGGTCGCGTACCCAACCAAAATCGTGGCTATTGCAAATGTACACATAATGGTATAATTGCGCACTACCAGCCCGAGTGGCTAGTGAATGGATGAATGAGTCAATGTTGAATGTGCAACCTCCACTCAGTAAATCCATGTATCAGTACCGCACATCTTTATGATAACATATATCAGTACAATTCCTTTTTGGACAATCACCAGGGTCTAATACACTCCACGCCAGCTTGCCGCCCCATCTAAGCGCACAATTGGACGAGTGGAAGATACCTCACTATCCGCCTGCCAATATCGGGCTCGGCTCGTCGATAACGGACTCATTCCTCAATCTGGGTCAGACTCAGCCTAGTCATTGCCCCCTCACTCGGGCGGGTAAGGCCACACCCTCTTCCAACTGACCACGATACAGTGGGAGACGCAGCCAACTGGTATTCGGCCCTCATGCGTTTATGCATCCACTCAATCTAGACATTGGAGCATCTCCTGGCCACGGGAGTTTGTGGACTTTCACCCACGGACATCCAACGTTCCCATATGCTAGAACAAAATATTTCCAATGTCCCATCTGGCCATCCACGATATGCCTGTGAAGGCCACGGCCCTGATGTCGCTAGGGCGTACGGTGGTCATATCACAAAATGCGAAATGCATGAGTCATACCATCCAGTCATGCATCAAACCTACACATACCGCGCGCTCATGTGGAGCAACTCCGCCTCTCAGAGAGTCTCATAAACAATCTGCCCAATGGCACATGTTATGCTCAGTCACTCATAACAAGCATGCAGATGATACGTATGGACATGTATCATGTATTATGAAGTATATTAAGCATGATTATAATCACATACATTGTGGTGGACCGGTATAAGACGGCCCATGGCCCATATAAGTGAATGGGTGGTGTGCACATAGTCACCCATACATGGTGGGCCTCACACATCACAATTGGGCCTCACACATACAATGGGCCTCATGCATATAATGGGCCTTACACATACAATGGGCCTTATACATCACAATGGGTCTCATACAATCACAATGGGTCTCATACAATCACAACGGGCCTAATACAATCACAATGGGCCTCATACAATCATAATGAGCCTCATTCAATCACGATGGGCCTAATACAATTACAATGGGCCTCATGCAATCACAGTGGGTCTCATACAATCATAATGAGCCTCATACAACCACAATGGGCCTAATACAATCACGATGGCCCTCATACCATCTCAGTGGGTCTCATACAATCATAATGAGCCTCATTCAATCACAATGGGCCTAATACAATGGGCCTCATGCAATCACAATCGGTCTCATATAATTATAATGAGCCTCATACAATCACAATGGGTCTAATACAATCACAATGGGCCTCATACCATCTCAATGGGTCTCATACAATCATAATGAGCCTCATTCAATCACAATGGGCCTAATACAAATACAATGGGCCTGTATCATGATGTTATACTAGCACACACTCAGTGAGTCTTACTAGATAAAGTATACTGGCATGGCTACAAATAATTATCGACCTATATACATTGCAGGGTCCATAGAAGGATAGTGGATCTAATCCATAACATCGACAGTGGATATGCCTAATCTGATACCACATATTCTTCCATCTATGGCAAGGGGTGATGATGTACTCTCCTCATACCAAGGATGGGCCTAGATGGCCTACTCATATTAAGAGTGGGCCTAAGAACTAGGAGTGGGTTTCCTCACCCGCTCCATCACATAGTAAACTAGGCTTCCTAAGGGGCCCAATAAGCACAAGATGGGCTCCAAGGTATGGGTAATCCTATACAGCATGGTGTAAGGCACCATCATCAATGGGGGCCCAACGGTTTGGGTTAGCCCAATGGGGCGAGATGGGTCATGGTAATATCAATGGGGACCCAATGATTTGGGACAACCTAATGATTTGGGACAGCCCAATAAGGATAGATAGGGAATGGGCTCAACAATGGGCCCTAGGGAGTTTACAACGTGGACATTTAACCACCATTGCTCCCAAGGTGTGGCCCATTTGAGATTTACAACGTAGACATTTAACCACCATTGCCCCTAGAGTGCCGCCCATCAAGAAGTCTAACTTACCACGGGGCCCATGGCCAGGATACTATTTGGAAAATAAATGGGCAGCATTCATAACATTTCACGCATCATGGTGAGCCTGAAGAAACGGCCCAAGGTCCACATACATAAAGGTGGGCTACTTGGGACAACCCATAGCCCAAAAATACAATGGCCAAGTGAACATACAATACATGCATTACGATGGGCCTCTTGGGCAGCCCATATGCCCCCAAATAAATAGCTAACATTCACCATTGTAGGCCTTATAGATCAGCCCCAAATTTTGGTAAATGGGCTGGGCAATATAGGCACAATCACATACATTATATTGGTCTTACAACCAGCCCACAGGGTTCAACATAATGGATGGGCATCATAAACATTATTATATACATCATGGTAGAATCACACATCACAATTGGGCCTTACCACATGGGCCTCATATGCACTACAATGAGCCTCACACAAGTGCCTCATATATATCACAATGGGCCTCACACATGGGCCTCATACACATCACAATAGGCTTCACACAAGGGCCTCATATACATCACCATGAGCCTCATACAAGGGCCTCATATACACCACCATGGGCCTCAACACAAGGGCCTCACATACATCTTCTTGGGCCTCATCACATGGGCCTCACATACATCATATTGGGCCTCACACAAGGGCCTCGTATACATCACCTTGGGCCTCACGCAAGGGCCTCACATACATCACCTTGGGCCTCACGCAAGGGCCTCATATACATCACCATGGGCCTCACATACATCACATTGGGCCTCAACACAAGGGCCTCACATACATCTTATTAGGCCTCATCACATGGGCCTCATACACATCACAACTGGGCCTCATGAAACAGCCCATGATCTAGGCACAATGGGAAGATGGTGTGTGTGACACATACATCATAGTGGGCCTTATGGGGCAGCACATGACTCAATAAAACAGATGGGCAATGAGTATATACAACAAGGTGGGCCCTGCACATGTAGCAGGTGGGCCTGCTGGGCTAGGCGGTCAGCCTAACTGGCTCCTGGCCTGGCCTGGGTGTCCTGCAGATGGACGGTGTGGATTATAACACATGTATCATGGCAGGCCCCATCGTTCATCCTTTCTGGACGGTGTGGATAAAACACTTACATTATGGTGGGGTCCACGTCCAGGGATGGACGGTGAGGATAAAATCCATACATCACATCAAGGCCCCACCGTTGGACGGTCTGGATGAAACACAATCATTAAGGTGGGGTCCCACGTCCCAACAATGGACGGCGTGGATGAAACACTGCATCACGTGGGTCCCACGTGTACGGACAACATGGGAGCAACACATCACATGGGACCCACCGCCCCTAGCTGGACGGTGTGCTACAACACATACATTACGATAGGTCCCACCGTCCAGTCCTTTGTTGGACGGTGCTGGGTACACACGTGCAAGGTGGGCCCTGCAAATGAACGGTGTGGATATTAAATACATACATCAGGGTGGTTCCCATCGTCCAGACAGCTGGACAGTGGTGATGAAACACAACAGGGAGGTAGGCCCACGCTGGACGGTGATCCAGGTGGGTCGCTGGCCTTACTGGGCTAGCTGGACAGACGACGTGGAAGACATATACACATCAAGGTGGGGTCCACGTGTACGTGGCCCACCACTAAAACAAGATGATATTTGTGGTTTCCCTTCAAACAGGGCCTGCCTAAAACGGGCAATAATGAGCTACTGGACGATCAGCAGTGTGGGCCCTACTTGATGAACGACTTAGATAAAATACATATATCATAGTAGGGCCCACATAGGTGGTCCACACAGCTAGGGGTCAAGCTAATCTTTGTGTTTTCCCCTACGTCCGGGCCTGTCCAAAATGGACAGCAAGGTGGGCCCCAGTTGGATAGCGTGGACGTCCCACTGGATGGACGGTTTGGATGTATCAGACATCAGGGTGGATCCCATCCATGTGTGGTCCTTCAAATCAACAATCAAGGTGGGCCACACATCATAACAAAAAAAAATGGAGAGATCTACCCTAAAGATGCACCCACCTCACTTTCTTCTTTTTCCCTTGTGCTCCAATGCTCCTATGAAGCTCCTTCAATGGTGGAGATGATGATCGAAATGTTAGATTGGGAGGGATTAAAGGTGGAAGAGGGCTGGATTTGGGTTCTCTCTACCATGCTTGGGACGTCCATGGCTTGCAGAATGGGAGGGAGAGAGATAAGAGAGAGAGAGAGAGAGAGGTGTAATGATTGCTTGTAGGGTCATCATTGCTAGGGTAAGAGGTGTAAGAGCATTATTACTTGTGTAAGAGCATGGGGAAGGGGGCTAGCAATCATAACTTGCTAGAGCTAGGGTGATGATTGCTTTCTAGGGAATCTACTTGGACACCTCAGGTCCCGCATCATGCGATCAATGGCCGGGATAATGCGCGGGCCGAATCTCTCAACCTAAGCTTCGCATTGGCGCACAAGACGCGGCATTGGAACCGCAGCGACGACGCGGTCGCAATGGCATAGGTCTTCGGGTTGAGTCGACTCGGGTTTAAAGGATGCGACTTGGGGTCGCTCGCAAACGCTATCTACAAATCACGGGTCGCCAGGATTCGACGGAGAGGATCGCAGGATCCCAAGGAATGAAATGGTACTAAGACACGGGCCTGACAACAACTATTCTGAAATGGATCACAACTGTGGTTGATTGTATTTGCAAAGATTAGCTTCTGATTTTCTTTCTTGCTGTTGGAAGGGTTGTTCAAGTACATATTTGAGCATTATCCTTTGCTTAGTTCCTACCAATTCATGTATGATATTTCTGTTGAACCTTTACAGTAGATGCATAAACAGTCATACCTATTCAACATCTTTTTATTGAGCCATTTATGTATTGATTTTTATAGAATAATGTTAGGGGGATAGCATTTGATTATAACATTATATTATTGTTTATATTACTATTCTACAGATGATGAAGCAAAGGGGGTGAAAAAGAAAAAGATGAAACTTGTTGGGAAGGAAATTAGGTTTTGGTTTTGTAAATTAATGCTGATTGCACTAAGAAAACTAAAACCGTTGTCAAGAAAGTCATTAGCACATCCCTATCTAATGGCTCAAATATTGATGATGGAAAGGAGGTAACTCTACTTTCGGGTTATCTTTTCTTATTGGTCATGGTTTGAGTGCTTTAAATCATGCTTGCATCCATTAAATGTCTCTTTTTCCATGCTGAAAAATAATGACCATGTTAGATCGGCCCAAAAAGTTAGGCCTAGGGGTTCATGAGGTGATTCATCTTGGGTAGTTAAAATATTTTCTTTTACGCAGTGCTTTCTTGAATCTATGAAAATGTAAAATTTTAAATTAATTCACAGAAATTTTGATCTTTCCATGAATATGAATTTTTGGACTACGGTATTTATAATTTATTATTTTTGTGCAGTTGCTACTCCTGAGAAGATCAGAGAACCGATGAAGGTCGAGGGGCAGACCAACAATGAAGTAGAGAGTCATTTGCAGGTGGGTTTTCAATCTCGATCTTGAATTTTTATTTTTTTCCCTTCTTTGTTTTTGGTTCTTGGGATATTGATGATGGGTCTAGGGTTGTAGCATTTGTACCATCTCAGTACTTTTTTCTTTAATAAAATTACAGTTACTTTAAAAAAAAAAAACATATTGATGGTGGATGATTTTTTCTGTTGTTTTATAACTACCGATTGCCATCCACGTTCCTAGACAAGCACATGCATGAGGTGGCTTGATGAGAGGGCAACTAGTTATGTCGTTTATGTTTCGTTTGGCAATAATACATGGACCGAGTGGACCACATGGAGGATTTTTTAAAATACATTCAAGACCATTTTCAACTTATTATTGTAAATATTATATATTCTTTTATTGTAAACTAATACAAGTTTTGTTTAATATTACTTTTTAAATGTACTACATTTTTTAGGTTTTAAATATAAAAAAATATAGGTTTCGATTGAAAAATTTTAAAAAAATTTACTGACCTGCGTCATGGTTTGCACAGTTTTTATGGGTGCTTCTCAAACCTTTACTGCATTTTGGAAGATGTTTACCTGCACTTCGATATACTTTTGTTGGCACTTTTTCAGCTTTCTCAAATGCTTTTTCCGTGATTAATGGTCGCCACCAACCCCGCTTCAGAAGACTTTTACCGGCGCTTGGACAGACTTTTGCCAGTGCCTTTTCAGCTTTCCCGAGTGCTTTTTCAGTGATTACCGGTGGCCAGCAGAGGCGTTGGAAAAAGAAGAATGGGTGCTGGAAAAGTCTACTTAATCAAGGCGACCAGCAAAAGCATTGGTAAAGGATGGTGACCACCCCCTCTTTCAGCACTTGTCTGTCTTTTTAACCTTTACCGGCGGTCTCTTGTAGTGAGAGTGTCTGGTTCCGACTCATCTTGGATTATGTGTTTTCAGCAATAACCGCTTCCACTAATCATAATAATGTCCCATATTTACCAACCTCCATTTATAATATTCATACATATGGAAAACTCTCACGTTCACCTGGCACATGTGAATGTGCCACCGTACTCCATCTAAGATATATATCCAGTATTGTGTAGCTACTTTGGCTCACCATTGGAGATTTTTTAACCATCAATTTCTTTGATATATATATATATATATATATATATATATATATATATATATATGTGACCCACCTTATGATTAGACTAGCCCCCATCTTATTTCGGCTGTCAGCTGATTCTAATATGTGAATTTAGTGACAGTTGCACGCTAGCAGAGTATGATGCTTCATACCCATCCTCTCAAAAATTGTACGTGCAACTCAAATTAAACGGTCCAAATAATTCTCATTACTTTACAAGCTAGATTAAAAAATGAAACATAGTCACCAGATGTGGCATTGCCCCTATCAAGTTGATCGAGTCTTCTCGGCAATCGCTTATATGCCTTAAAAAATGGACAAAATTCAACAAGCAAATGGCCATTTATCAAAGGTTAGAATATTTTCATCAATCTCAATTTGGGTTTTGGCCTACTATCATACTCTACCAAAGCTACTTCGCTTACAGGGCTACTCTTTGTATAACCAACCAGTGGGACAAATATTTTGTCAAGATTTTGAAACTCTCCTGATATTATCGTGAGATTTTCAAAATATTGACAAAGTTAATGATATCACAATTTTGTCATAATATTATTAAACAAATAGTTAAAAAGATTTTTCAAGATTATTATTTTTTATATAAATTATATTATTTAAAATTTAATTATAGTTTTATTTTCAGAGAGATTTTACCAATAGTATCCCAAGAAAAGCAAAATCTCCGGAAATTTCTGAGATAAGAAATTGGCAAGGAATTTTTCACTATGTATATGGCTTCCACTAACCAAGCATCACATCGGTCTAACTTTCGTGAGATCCATCCCATCTATCAAGTAAGCGAAGTGGATATAACATATGGGACTATTGAAAACGGATGGACGGAGTGGATATAACATATGAAATGCCGTGATCACAATACTTCTGCCTGCACTTAATAGAGCCAACTAATGGAGGAGAGTACTTCCAATGCATTATAATTTCATTATTTATCAACAAAGAAAGATGCAATGCCCAAATAAAGCCTTAGACCAATTTTAGCTTATTATGCAGCCAAGGTTCCAAATTGGCCCAGATTGAGCTAATGGAAGATCAAAACGTCACTTGCTCTCTTGATAAATGTTTTAGACAATATCAAGGGTCCAATTGGACTGTAGGACATCCAATTGGGCCCGTAAATCCAATCAAATGGCCTTGATCGACAAAGCAGCTCGACTGTGGGGCCCACAAGTCCAGCTGATTGATTTCTATTTTATTATATTTTTTATTTTTCCACAAACCATATAAGATAGAAAAGGTTAATTTGTACAATCATATAAGTTCAATAGTCCCATACGATTGTGTATATTGGTAATTTATTGTATGTTTTGGACTCCTGAATTTGTTTCCAATGTCTGCTTGTTTCTTTTTTAAACATATGACTTGCATGATGATGTGAAAAGCACGAGTCTAAAGCATTTTGTAACTTACTGCATTGACATCGATCTGCTGACTTCTGATAATGTGTTAGAATTGGGCGTTAAACCTTGAATTGTGTTTATCTTTAGAAGAGCGATTGCAAGTAATATTGCTTGGATGAATCAGGTTGTTGTTACGGTTACTTTACTTTAAGCAAGCACCGAACACTATAATTAGGCCCATGGGTCAGTAAATTTAAAAGATCACCCCAAAAAACAATAAGATGGCCCACCCCACTGGGAGCAATGTAGAATTACACTTAAACTTGTCGCACATGAAGATGGTATTGAGGTTCTATTTTGTAGAGATGGTTAAGATGAGGTAATGTAGCTGATCGAAGCTCCCTATTGCCTAGTATCCATTAGGTATTCACTGATTTGTGATTCATGTGCGTGACACCAAAGGAAAAAGTTGGGAGAGCGACGTCCACCCTTGATTTTTTATAGGGCCCACCATGATGATTACCTGAAATGCACTCCAACCATGAGCTACCTCATGAAAATTTAAGCCTGGCCCATAAATTAGGCATATCCATGATTTATGTGGGCCCTACCAAGGGAAATAGTTTGGGAGGGTGGGTTCCCCCTGCACAATTTTTATTTTTTATTTTTAAAAAAAATACTTGTGTGGTTCACTTGAATAATATATCTGGCTAATTTTTGGGTTCTAGGGCCTAACGTGAGCCAAAGCATCTAATGGTCGGAGTGGATTTCCATTTATTGGATTATTTTAACTGGTCTAGTTAAGTATTTTATCCAGGCCGTTGATCGTTGTCTCATATCATTTTAAGGTATGACTCAAAAAATGATGCAGGTACAAGCTTAAGTGGACCACAAAGTGGGGATTGAACTTCCACCATTCAAAACTTCTTGGGAGCTGGAGAAGCTACGGATCAAGATGATATTTGTGTTTTCACTTTATCCGTGTCTACATGACCTTATGAAGAGGTTGAAGGTAAAAAAATACATAACGGCGGCCCTTAAACTGCATCCGTGTCTGCATGACCTTATGAAGAGGTTGGAAGGTAAAAAAACATTACGGCGGCCCTTAAAAAGGTATTAAGGGTGGATGTCATTATCACTGCAGCTTCTTTTGGTGTGGTATACTGGAGCTGTGGAACTTCTCATTTTTTGGATAATACCTTAAAATGATCTTAGAAAAACGATTAACGGCGTGGATAAAAACTTACATAACGGTGGGCCCCACATAGCCCTGCCCGGACGGATTACTGTCCGGGTGGGTGTCGGACGCAATCCGCGTCCGCTGTTACCAATTAACACCTAATCCGCGCTCGTGCGGACCAGGAGTTAGTACCCAGTCCTCTCCCTCTCCCTCTCCACTCGATCCCTCTCCCTCCCCCTCCCTCTCCCCGCTCTTTATCTCTTTCTAGTTTTTTTTTTTTTTTGGTCAAGCACGTCAAGGAGCAGCAGTAGCGACATCATGTATCTCCCACTCTCTCTATCCCTTATCTGTCCATATCTCATCAATTTGGGCATTTTTTAATCCCCAAGTAGCACTGTGCAATGATTTGGTATTGGGAATTTCTGAATTTCGAATCCCTAATTAGGGATTTGTTGTGTGGATTCCCAAATTTGCAGATTATAGATTCAAAACTGAAAATCCCCAATTAGGGATTCGAAATTAAAAACCCTTAATTAGGTATTTGTATTTCGATGTGGTTTTTGTGTAGTTGAGTGGGTTTTTCTGTAGTCGAGTGGGTTTTTTTTTTTTCCATGATATAGATGTATGGGTTTCACAAGGATAGGCCCTTTACAAATGATAATGAGTTGCATGTGCATATAGGTGACTGACATTGCTTGTGAAATCTGGCTCGTTAATTACAATTTCATGGTCCACCAAGCACATGTTTTGCTGTATACAATGTTTTTTCCAAAGGAAGAATTTTATCCCCAACGTGGAATCTTGCTGGACTGTTGCTTAAGTTGGTAATTCTTCTGTCATCAGCCTAGAACATCACTAGAAAGCACATCCCCAGGTTCAATGGACAGGTTTTCTCTGGTGAAATGGCACATTCCAAGCACTCGTTGACCTCTTGGATGGCCATCTAGTGCAAGCTAAGTACAGCTCAGTAGCTGACATGTTGGCCTAGTTCAGGATCCGAGTAAAACGGCAATGCAAGTTCTGTAATAGACTTCAAGAAAACCATGATCATCTATTCCTAGGCTGCGATTACAGCATATGCCAGATCTATCTGGCTGTCCATACACAAATTATGTTGCCTAGCAACAACTGTTAGCAAGCTAAATCTTGCCTTGGTATCCTAGTAACACTATGCACTTGCTTCCAATTCTTCTATTTGGTTCATCTGGAATGAGCTGAAGGATTTGTTGATCAGTCCAAATCTCATAGTCAAATCCATTATTCCTCTAATCCTTGGATAGTGTGGTTGCCTTGTTGGTGTCTTTGGTCTTGAGTTGTATAGCTGTTTTTTAAGGTTTTTTTTTTTTTGTTTCTTTGCTTTGTTTTGTTTTGGTTTCTTGTTATGTTTTGGAAATTTGCTCCATATTTATTTTCAATCTTAAAAAAAAAAGTATCATCATTATGATTTTACCATGCCGATCCAAGTACGGGAATTGTCGTAAATTACATGTTTTTCAGGAGACATGTATTGTTATTTGTAATCATTACACTTTAACAATACATTACCAATCTAATTCAATCCAAACAGGCACTTTTACAATACATTAGCGATCTAATTTGCAATCCAAACAGGCTCATAAAATCCAAGGGTATTTCCCCTGGAATGTAGTTAAGGGTCTGTTCCAGACTACAGCCCTGAATGTACTAAGAACCCAAGCATGCCTCTGTTAAAATGATTGAAAGAACCTGGGCCAGGATTTTCTAAATGCCTCCCAACCAAGCTAATGGTTCTAAAGACTCAAATTTTAGTCACATCCTCCATTTTCAGGTTAAGGGATATAAAAGTTGCATTCAAACCTTTATTTAAGATGGGTTGGGATTTTGGAATGGAACTCCAAGAACTAATGGGTCAAAAGTTTTGGTTAATTTCAATATTGGAATTTTAGGTAGGAAATGGATAATGGGTTCGTTGCAAATGCTTGTTCTCAATCGATGTTGATTTCTCATCTTTTTTTTTTTTTTTTTTTTGCAGTTGTATACCTGACTTGACTGAGGTTTCTCTTGAAAGATGATTTACACAGCAATAGATACATTCTACCTGACAGATGAGCAGCTAAGAAACTCACCATCTAGGAAAGATGGCATAGACGAAACGACAGAAATGACACTCCGTATCTATGGCTGTGATCTTATCCAAGAAAGTGGCATCTTACTCAAATTGTATCCTTCAGTCATTCATTTTTTTAGCATTGTAGTGAAGGTTTCAGACTTATTTTAATAGTTTTTAGTTGGTTTTTCTTAATATTAACCATGACAGACCTCAAGCAGTAATGGCAACCGGCCAGGTTCTATTCCACCGATTCTACTGCAAGAAGTCTTTCGCCCGCTTCAATGTCAAGGTTGCACTCTCTAGTCTTTATTTATTTATTTTTAAGCTGTTGTGGTTGAGGAATATGATTGCGATGCACTTGTTTCATGTAGTCCATGAATTGCCATCCAAATGTGCATGCAACACGTCAAGTGATTGAGACCAATCATTTGGTGGGATGCCACATGAACATGTCATCATCATCATCATAGCCTTGCCCCAGGTAATTGTGATTGGAAATCATATTGGGAAATAGTAATTCTCTTGATTGGTTGCACAAGTTTTTCAGATCTGCTCACCTAACTTCGACGCTTCTTTTGGGGCTTGGAACTAGTTGGGGTTCCAATTATGTCCTCGGTATTTAACAAAAAACTCCAGGAAGTTGACTGTTTGTTTCATCCCAAAATGTAAATCGGATTTAGTCGAGATTTGAATATAAGTTCATACTAGTTTGGGCATTAAAGGAATTGCAATAATTTGGGAGCACAAAGAATAGTCTAAAACCCTATGGCACGGAAAGGAAAATCAGAAAAAATTTCACCCACTTAATTGGAAAGAGGTTTGCAGGCATATTTTGGAAGGAGGTGCGAACATCAAGAATCTGAAAGTCATGAATCAGGCCCTTCTAGGAAAATGGTCGTGGAGGCTGGCGTTCGATCCAGAGGCTCTATGGAGCAAAATAGTCAAAGGTAAATACGGGCTTTCGAGTGGGGGCTGGTGGACTAAGGATTCCACGGCATACAAAGCATCTTATATTTGGAAAGGTATCATTCAAGCTAAAAGGCCAGTGGTGGAAAACGTGGGTTTTGAGATGGGGAATGGCGCCACCATTCATTTTTGGGAGGACTGTTGGCTGGGGGAATCGACTCTGAAGGACAGATTCCCAACAATATATCGTCTCAGCGCTAGTAAACATGCTCCTATCGCCAGATTTTATTCCCGATCCAACGTTGGTATCGTTCGGGATATTCCCTGTCGTAGAAATCTCACCGAAAGGGAGGTAGATGATTATGCGGGGCTTCTTTCGAGCCTCTCTTCTGTTAATCCGACCCACACGGATCAAGACCGTGTTATCTGGAGGAGAGATAAAACTTCTCGTTTCACGGTCAAATCTCTATACATAGTTATCGCCCCATCCCCACCTCAAGTATCCCATGCCTCTCATTTCATTTGGAAGTATAAAGTTCCCCCAAAATTCATTTGTTTCACTTGGCTGGCGTCAAAAAACAGGATCCTAACGATCGATAATTTGAAAAAGAGAGGAATGCAGCTCCCAAACATTTGCCTATGCTGTATGGAAAACGAGGAATCAGTCGACCATCTCCTTGTTCACTGTCAATACATCTCCCAGATTCGGGAGGAATTTTGGGGAAGATTTAAAGTCAGCGGCTGTGTTCCGGCAGAGCTTCTGCCGCTCAGCTGCTGTCTTCTTGACATGGCTGTAATCTGGGGAAAATCAGATAGACTGTTTGGAGAATGGCTCTTATAGCTATCTGGTGGGCGGTCTGGAACGAAAAGAAACAACAGATGCTTCAACAATTCTCAGTCGTCGGTTGCCGTCGTGGGATCCAGGGCGAAGAATTTACTTTTTGAATGGGCTGCTAATGTTCCCTTAAGGATTTTAATTTTATGGCCCTAGGAAGTTAGCTGTTTTTGCTCTTTTTCTTCTCTTTCTTTTCTTTCTGCCACCTCGGCAGTCGTTGTCCTTTTCCTTCTCTTTAATGAATTCCGTTACTTTTTTTTTTTTTTTAAAGAATAGTCTAAAACCTGGTTGCCTATCCGACCTAGTTAGAGTGGCATAGTTGTTATTGATGCATGGTGGATCAAGAAAGAATGGAAGAAGATCGCATAAGGGAGCTCACCGAAAGTTTTTCAGTGAGGTTCCTGAGCAATCAGTTTATGAGAGTGACTTTGAGAAGTTAACAAAAATTTCAAGGAATGGTGGCGATAGCTGTAATTAATTATGAAGTTGGAAACATCTTAATCTAAGGGCTTGTTTGGGTGCCACCTTAAAACGCACCAAACTGGTGTTTGGGGGAAAATTGCCCTTGCATGTGTGAATGTTGCCATGTGTTTGAGATCTAGATTGTCCATAAGACATGCTATGATGAGAGGGGAGAGGGCCATTGGATAAACATGTGGGCTGCAATCGTAGCCATCGGTACGAGTTCTAAAAGGTGCTAACACCACTTGTTGTACTTTTCGGGAAAAAAAAAACTTGTTAAACTCGAGGTGCCGCTCCTGCATGAGTACCTCGCCGATAGCAAAGTTGGACGCATCATTCCGCACCTCGAATTGCTTGGTGTGCTTGGGTAACACCGATGACCAGTACCTCCATGACTGCCTCCTTGAGATCGTCGAGTTACCGTACATTATCAATGATGTAGGACAATTAACTACTTGATCTAAAAGCTCGAACTTAAAAAACTCGAATTGATAGAGCATAGCGAATTAATCCCTTTATCTCATAGCCCAGGCCCTACATTGCATGGGTTAGGACCTCGGCCGAACCCCCCTCGTGGGCCCCAAATCACATGGGTACCGCCTCACACGAGCCACCCGCCTCAAACGGACCGCCCACGCCGAGTGTGTCCCCGCATCCCGCAGGCTACCCCACTCGAGCCCGGTGTGAAAATGCCCTTGCATTAATCAATATCTATCAAAATTGACACAAGAAGAGTTTTTGCCGAAGTTAAAAGGTATCCTCCCGAAGATTTCCTGTGTTTGGCTGTAGAAGTGGCACAATGAGCCACAGTTTCCATAGCGAGTAGCGGCGTTTACGAAGTCAGTTAGGCGGAACATTCCCAAAAGGAAAAAGGCTGCTGTCATAGACGAAATCCATCGACGCATCCAACTCTAATTTGCACCAGGTTTCATTCAATTTGTTGTGGATTGGATGATGGAAAAACCAAGGACGCAACAAGCAACTGCCCAAAACTCTCGAGGAATATAAGCATAGAGTAGCAAGGAACGAGCAGTCTCCATAATATGGCGATGCTTGCGCACTAACATGCCCGAAGTGTTTTACTTGTAATTTCTCATAAATCCTAATCGGAATGGTGGAACAAGATTTATGTAGGCATCCCCACTTAGTTGGGATAAGGCTTTAGATGATGATAATACCTCATGAAAATCTAAGGATTGCCTTGATCATCACAAAAATATGATGGTTTAACCAATGGGAATGTTTGCCAGTAGCAAAGTACTAAGAATGGTGCCTCACACCTTCTCGCTTATATTGTCCTCTCTTACTTGTAATAATTATTTTGTATGAGAGACATGGTTTTGCGAGAGAGGTAGGAGTCGGCTTCAAGAGAAGATATCGAGAAATAGGAGCCTGGCCCATAAGAAGATCTTGGTGAGTGCTTCCCCTGGATGTTCTTGAGGTGAGTATGAAAGTGCTTTGGGAGGAGGTGGCTCTGGAAAGTGTTTGATTCATCCGGAGGGAAACCTATAATCTCCTAGCATATATCTCTTAAAAGGTAAAGGGGTACCTGGAGCATCCCCTAAGGATCATCCGTCATTGATGCAGAGGATGATGCTAGTAAAGGGAAGTGGATTGTGGATGGAAAGATGAAGGAAAAAAAGGAAATATGGGGCGAGAATTCCCTACCTTATTTGTCGACAACTTCCCAGAGGAGTGGATTAACCTGAACTTCTTTAGAGTCTTTGGTCACATTGGAAATGTGAAGAGGTAGTCATTCCTAGGGTTCGAGGTTCGGCCACTATTTGGGGATTTGCCTTTGTTCGCTTGAGCTACCCAAAGGAGCTAGTTAAGGTGATAGAGGGGTTAAATGATAGAAGCTATGGTGGCAAGAAGCTTCAAGTGTAGAAGGTGTACTTCAGTCTGGAAGAGGTTAACCTCGAGGCTAGGACAATAGATTGGAGAAAGATCCAGGGAAGAAAGTTACTAAAAGTAGGTTATTAAAAGCCTCAGGCTTACCGGAAAGTGGAGAAAGGCATATTAATGGAGAAACGAGGTTTTATAGGGGTGTTGTAGTGGTAGATCTTCCTATTATCTAGCAAACTTAAGCCTTGAGGACACCAAACACCAACTTGGGAGAACAACAAAAATGGGTGCGGAAGGATGTGTCGCCATTCAACCCAGTGGTGAAGGCTCATCCCTAGGTGATCGATGATGCTTGGAAGTCTCTCTTAGTCTCCTCGAAGCAAGGTTCTTCTGAGAAGAACTTTTGACCTGGGAGAAGATGGTAGTATCTTAGGGGGTGTTTGGTGCATGGAATTAGATGGTATTAAGTGGGATGGAATTGTTTTTTTGCAATAAATGCACTTGTCCGTGGATTGTCTCTTAATACCATGGGAGCGAGCTATTCACTTTGGTGTTTGGATCATGTAGGATGTAGGGTTTAAATACATGTTTTGATTCATGTAGTGTTTGGTTGTAAATGGAAAACAACTACCAATCTCAAAAATCGTGTTTGAAAACTATAGTGAGAAGTAAGGTGGGGCCCACCTTGATGTTTGTGAGTAATCCACCCGTCCATCCGTTTTGTGAGATCAGTTTAGGACATGCTACCAAAAGTCAAGCAGATCCAAAACTCAAGTGGGCCATACGAGAGGAAAGAGCGGGGAAAGAATTTCATATCGTTGAAACCTTCTCGAGCTCCACCTTGATGTTTATATGTCATCCCAAATGTTTATAAGTTCATTCTTGCCGGGATGAACTAACAACATAGAAAACTTTATCGTGATCAAAACTTTTGTGGGTATATGAATGTTTCAATGGTGGTTTCTCAATCCCCATTGTTCTCTTTTATGTGGCCCACTTGGGTTTTAAATCTACCTCATTCTTGGTCACTTACCCTAAAATGATCTTGTAAAATAGATGGATGGGGTGGATTCCTCACAAATATCAAGGTGGGCCCCACCTCCCCTCCCGGCGTAAGAACTTCCTATCTTATGCTTTTAGGAGGAAATCCCATGGATTTTGCAAATCCTAGTTGAATAGGGAAAAACCCTCCCTAGCCCTCTCTACTCCATGCACATGATCCAATGTTGGAAACCTATGGTGAACCAAACAGAGATGATTTTTCAAACCAAGGGATTTAAAGTTCCATCCCAAACAGTTTGCTCTTAGCGTGGCAAGGTACTGATTTAGGAAACCAAAGAAAGGAGATTTGGAGAATGACCATTCTCGCTATTTGGTGGACAGTTTGGGAAGAAAGAAATGGGAGATGTTTTAGGGATATTTCAAACTTGGCAGATTCTCTAGTTAATAGTGTGAAATTCCTCTTGGTGGAATGGGCCTCTAATGTTGCTTCTCTAAAGGGTTGTAATTTGTCTTTTTTTAGGTGGGTAACCTGCTCACTATCTCAGCCGGCCGATTTCTCCCTTCTTTTGTAATCCGTTCCTCTTATCAATATAGAATCGTTACCTTTCAAAAAAAAAAAAAAAGTTCCATCCCACTTAATACCATCTAATTCCATGCGCCAAACACCCCCTTAAGCCTCTCAATGATTCCGAGAAATGGATTTCCTTGTGACAGACCAAGAATGCAGACAGGATTATTGTCGCCAACCATGTCTTTAAGAATGGGCTAGTGGCCTCCATTTCCAAGTGGGCTAATAGATCTATCTTTAGGAAATCTGACGTCTGGTTCCTGTTGTAGAATTTTCATTGGAGTTGTAATTTGAGGAGGCGATGGTGTTGATCGACTTTTGTCTCGAAGAAATGGTGGTCATTGATTGGGCTACCACTCGATGGGAGGACCTCAGGGTCGCTAGACATTGTTAGGTTGAAATATTTGGAACTGATGTTGGATTGAATTCTGGTGGAGGTTGCTGACATTGAGTCTTTATTTGCGTCACTTGGGAATGGGAGAAGCTCAATCAGGTAGCGGAGATGGGAGTTTCAAAACTAGGTGTGGTGCATGCATCGTTTGCGAGTGGAGGAGCACTTGAGGGGAGTGAAGGTACACCTTTTCAATGTTTGCGCGGTGCACCGGTTGCGGGAGTGTCTATGTATGCGGTGGAGATTTTGCAATAGGTGCTCAGTGGTGGCAAGACCTTGATTTTGGCAAGATGTGGTCTGGTCCCTATCACTCATGAGTTGTTGGAGGGATAATTGGGCGAAAGTCAGGCCGCCTCTCACCCCAAGGCATTGATGGCATTGCGCCAACTTACTTTTTTTGTAGCTTCGATTGGAGGGAGAAACATGTGGTCGAAGGATACTGTCCTGCAAGCTAATCGTGTTGGAGCGAGGGGCATTGGCGACGAGTGTCCTTAATGACGTTAGGGACAACTGTAGGGCAGTGATGGGATTGCTGTCTTGAGGTGAGGAGATCAAACATTTCGGTGGAGGCGTAAAACGTCCCCTTAGCCCCCGAGACGACATTTGGTAGGAGTGTGGCTAGTGTAGGGTTGATAACAGGGGTTTGATGCGTGGTGGGGCTCAATGGGAGGGTGATGCGATGTTGGTGTCAGTCACAACCTGCTTTGAAGCTACTCTTGATGATGCATGGTTGCCTTTGATCTTAGTGGAGCTAGGTGGGATTGCAATGACAGATGCTTCGACATGTGGTCTCTGTTTAGGCCCCAATCAAGCGATACCTTGTGTGTCCACGTGCTCTTGTGCGAGGGAGGTTGCTAGGTCTAATCATGTGGTAGAGTAGGCTACTCCTAACACATGTACTTCACCTCCTATTTCCCTCGGGTCCTCTAAAGGATTTCAAATACCTTCTAGCTCTTCATTTCCTCTTCTTATCTCGGGTGTTCTTTTTCTAGAAGTTGGGCACATGGATAGTGGTTTGGTGAGCCCTCCTGACCCTGACTCCCTGGCCTCGATTGCGATTCCCCCTTTTGTTGCCTTTATCGAGTTTCGTTGCCATAGAGTTGCCCCTTCATGTTCCAAAGTTTGAGTCCGAAGTTCTTTTGGATGCTCTGGATGTTTCCCCTCTACAAGCGGATGCCTATGACGTCTTGGTTGTAGGCTCCCCTAATAAAGCTCCGTCTTTGCGCGTCCTTGGCCAGATGTGAGGGAGACCCAATCGTGATGGCTAGGGAGAAGAGGTGGATTAGGAAGGCCATTAGCCATGTGGGGAGGATGCCAGGAGTAGTCTTCGGAGATTATCGCATGGACTACGTGGCTCTCTTCCAGCTCGTTGAAGAGAGGGGCCTCTTGAAAAGAAACAAGGACCTTTTGAGGAAATCCCCTAGATATGTTAAGGGATGCAGAGAACTGGCTAACGTTGGGGTCTCCTCCAGAAGTGTAGTAGAAGCCTTTCCAAGGAATAAAAAGAAAAAGCAAAGGGTTAGGTTGGTTCCCTAATAAAGATTGATCTCGGCTATAAGTAGAAAAAACTTTTAGGTGATGGAAATGTGTAAGAGATCCTAGGCCCAACTGATCATGCTTCAGGAGATCAGGCTCCAATCAGTGGATCAGGCAGTGGTAGATTCTGTGTGGGGCCATAAGAATGTGAATTTGGGGCGTTGGATGCCTAGGGCTTGTTTGGAGGTGTGATACTCCTGTGGGATCCATGCATCTAGGTGGAGGAGTATAACTGGTGTGGTCATTTCTCCATCTTGGTGGTTTTGAAGGAAGTGGGATATGGTTTTAGGTGGATCTTTTCTGGGGTGTATGGCTCGAATCAACCCTCCCTTTGGTGGACTCTGTGGGAGTTGTCTTCTGCTTTCGAAAGATGGAAGCTCCCGTGGTGTGTGGGAGGTGACTTCAATGTGGTTAGATTCTCCATGAGAAGCTTAACAGTGTTCGGGTTTCTAGTAGCATGCGTAGGTTCTTTGAGTAGGCCCACAGGCATGAACTAATGGATTTACCTTTGAGTGGGGTTAAATTCACGTGGTCTAATGGCCAAGAAAGGCCCACAATGTCTAGGTAGGATTGGTTTCTGGTGTCGCCCTAGTGGTTGGAGAAGTTTCCTAAGTTGTTGCAGAGGGGTCTCCCTTGTCCTGTCTCTGGTTGTTGTCCACTAATCCTGTAAATAAATGAAGACACCTAGGCAATGTTGTCGAATTGCATATGTGATTATGTGCGATCGCATATGCCTATGTGATCGCACAATTGCATATGCGACCACATTAAAAAAAAAAATTTCAAAAATTTATATATATATATATATATATATATAAAATAGGGAAATTTCAAAATAAAATCTTTTAAAAAAAGAAACTAAGGGGAAATTTTTTAAGTTAATAGATAACTAATTTTACATATTTAAAATACATTTGTGAGAGAAAAAAAAAATCAATTAAACAATGAATTAAACATCAAATCATTGACATTCAACAATATAGTTAACAAGAAGTAACAACAAAATCAACAAGCTATTTATTTATTATTGTAGAAAATCAACAAGCTATCTTCCTTGAAACTTAAAAGTGATTGAATCTTGATCTTCCAACTTCCAAGAGAGAGGCAATGTAGGAGAGAGAGAGATTAAGATCACTTGGAACTAGGAAATATAAGAGAGAGAGAGAGAGAGAGAGAGAGAGAGAGAGAGAGAGAGAGAGAGACCACTTGTAATTAAGAAATGTAAGAGAAGAAGAGAGTAAGAGAGTTTTGGAGTGAGAATATTGCAAATGGAGGAGATTTGGAAGCCTTTTTACAGGCAAAATGTTGTTGTTGTTGTTTTTTTTTTTTTTGCAAAAAAATAAAATAAAAAATTTAATGTGCCATGGCCAATATGCGATCACATATGCTGTATGTGATCGTATACATTGCATATGCCACATATGTGATCGCATATGCAATTTGCGTATGGGTATGCGTGTATGCAGTCGCACATGACAACATTGCACCTAGGATCCCAACCCGTTCTCTTCAAGCTTGCCTGGCTTGAGGTGGAGGGCTTCCACGATCTCATTACGTGAAGCTCAAAGTTAAGGTTTGGTTTTGTCCTCCCGAACCCCCCAAGCCATCTCCTTATCCGGTCTTTGATCATTGTCCATTGATCCTGTAAATAGATTAAGACACGGAGGATCTCAACCCTTTCTATTCGAGCTTGCCTGGCTTGGGGTGGAGGGCTTCCACGACCTCATTACATGATCTTAGCTCAAAGGTAAGGTTTTGTTTTTGTCCTCCCAAACATTATCCCCCTCCCCTCAAGTGCTTTCTTATTAGGTAGGCAAACCCTAGATGGCGTATCGGTGGCTCACAAGTGCATCAACTCCTGGCACCATGTCTATAGTAATGGTAGTAGATGCAAGCTTGACTTGGAAAAAGCCTACGATCATGTTAACTGGAAGTTCTTCGATTATATGCAGTTTAGGATGAGTTGTGGGGCTCAATGGAGGAAGCGGATCTAGGCATGCATTTGATTGGTGTAATTTTTCAATTTGATAAATGGTTCCCCATTTGGCTTTTTCCAAGCCTAAAGGGGTCTCCGGCTATTGGACCCCCTTTTTCTCCTTTTGTGGTCGTCTCTGAGGTGTTGGGCAAAATGTTGAATATGGGCCAGGTTGTGGGTCTTTTCAAAGGCTTCAAGTTGGAGAATGTCATTTCTAGGATTTCACACCTCCAATTCACAGATTACACAATTATTTTCTATGGAGCTGGCAAGTCCGTGGTGGACAACTTGCTCAAAATCGTGAGTTGCTTCGAGGTTATCTCGTGGTTGAAAGTCAACATCTATAAGAGCGAGATTCTTGGGATCCACCTGTCTGATGCAGAAGTTTCGAGGATGGTTGAAGTCTTCGATTGTAGAACTGGTTCCTTTTCCTCCTTGTATCTTGGCCTTCCTCTCTATGTTGGCGAGCTGCTGAAGCACCTATGAGATAAGGTCATTGAGAGAATGGAGAGGAAGCTCTTGTCTTGGAAAAGGAGGCATTTGTCCTTAGGAGGCAAAATTATGCTCATCAAAGCCATGCTCACACATATCCCTTGTATTTCATGTCCTTGTTCAAGTGTTTGTCATCAATCCTGCAAGAATTGAAAGGCTGAGAAGGGACTACCTCTTACAAGGCGTTGTGGCCAAAGGCAAGTTCCATTTGTTGGAATGGAAGAAAGTATGCAAGCCATACGAGGAAGTTGGTGCTGGCATTAGACGGCGTAAGTAAATTCAACCTTATTGGGCAAGTGGGATTGGAGACTTGGAGTAGAAGAGGACAACCTTTAGAGATCCATCATCGCATGACGCATTTAAATATGGTGTTTCTGCCATGGGTTGGTGGACTAAAGCCTCCTTCCTCTACAGAGCATCTCACATCTAGAAGGTGATTGCCTGGCTAGCAGGCAAAGTTTTCGAGGGGATTGGCATTTCGGTCGGTAACAGTGTGCAGGTTCGGTTCTGGGATGATATCTGGATTGGGGAGTCCTCGCTTAGAAAGGATTTCTCTAACCTCGCTACCCTCTCAGTCCCTTCAAATTTGTCGATCGCCTAGTGCTTCTTCGGGACAGATGATGGTGGAGTGCGGGTGCCCCCTGTAGGCGTAACCCCAATGACGTTGAGGCGCTGAGCTTCTTATCTGGTCTCCAAGGGGTACTTAACCGTCCCTGGCTGCGAAGGAATCATTGGCTTGGCCGAGAGACGGGTCTATCCTTCTTCGGTATGATCTCACAGGTGTTGTCTGGTGCGAGTTGCACCCATACGGGACTAATTTGGTCCTATGGAGCCCCGCCCAAGATAATGGCCTTTGGATTTGTTAGTAGGAAAAGGGTGCTGACTGTTGACAACCTGTGCAAGAGGGGTATGGTACTCCCTAATGGGCCGCCTTTTGTGCATGAATGACGTTGAGTCGGTGGATCATATCTTCATCCACTATTCCTTTGCTTAGGGTGTTTGGATAGGCATTCTGGAGGTCTTCAAAATTTTGTGGATGATGCTGGGGCCTGTGGAAGGGCTGTCCCTTGCTTGGCATGAAGGCAGACCTGGAAAAAAAAGGCAAGTTGGCTTTGCTTGCAGGTCTGTGGTCCATTTGGGGAGAGAGGAACAATCCCTGTTTTAGGAATTGTTGTAGCCCTTTCCTGGCTGTTAGTGGTAGGGCCTTGATGTATCTTAGGGAGTGGGCTCCTTGATTCTGGCAGTTTCTGTGTGTTGGGGCTTGCTTCTTATATTTTTTTCTGCCTTTTGGCTCTTTTTTTTTTCTTTTAAAAAAAAAAAAAAAATTAAAAATAAAATCCCATTACTTCTCACAAAAAAAAAAAAAAAAAAAAAAAAGAAAAAAAGAAAAAAGAAAAAAGAAAAAAAGAACTATTATGTTTTTTCACGTTTATGCAAAGCTCCAATTGTCCATGAACAAGTGAAGACAAACTGACATTTATTCTGACTCCACTGTTATCAACAATAACTGATTCATCTTCATGTCAATGTCATTTAATTCCGGAGTAAATGAGATTTTAGATCTCATATGAGGGCTTTTGATGTTGGGTTTTGTTAACCTTCACTTCATTGGTGAAGAGTGATAACCTTCGCTGATCCTTATCAGTGAAAGTGCTCATTGATCTGGGTTGTTCATTAAAATTGCCACCTCTTGGATAGGACACTGCCCCAGATGTAGATTGATCAGATGGTCTAAATCATGCAGAAGGTAGCCTTTAGTGTTCGTTAAATGGAAGGGGATTCTCTTAGCTGATTTTGAAGCACTTCCAGTTGCAGGAAGTCTGCATGGGAGGGTCTCAGTCAAGCTGCCGTTGGCTGAGCGAAAGAGGAGTCTGCTATTCCTTGATCCTTATTCTCTGTATTTAGGGAAATTAGTGCTCTGTCAGCTGGTTGAACATTTCATTTGACATTGCTGCCACGGCCACCAATCCCATTGTGTTCAATTTGGCCCTTCCTGTGTATTGGAAACGTTGTTCCCTTATCTTTTCTAAGTTATAAAATTTTTAGCTGAAAAAAAGAGAGGCTAGAATCATATAAAATGCTAACTTGATGCACCTGGTTGGCTATGTTTTTCATTGTTTGAAAATTGGGTTTTGTGCAGCAGGCCATCCAAGAGGTGGCCATTCTAATGGAAAGCCTGTATCAATGAGCAACATTCACCAATGAGGATTGGTGTTAGTATGGTGGAGATTAATGCTCTTCACCAACACATTAAAGGTTGACAAAACCCCTTTGATATTTATTGTGATAAGTTGCAACAACTAAAATTAAACACTGAATGTAGCAGCCATCCTCCCTGCTGAAGACTGTATCTAGTTTAATCAAATCGCTTCTCCCTTATTCATGATTCTATGTCATCAAACTATCACATGGATGGGCCATAAGCCCAAAAATCATAGTGTAAGGATTCCATACAATTGGGTTGCAATTGGATGATTAAGGGAAGTTGAGAGTTGCACATTCAACATGCAAGACTTATGAGGATTAATTACATAGAAACATCCAATGACTGCACCTTTTGGCCACATCCATATGCCTGATGCGCTACCAGATCAACAATCTTGGTCAGTGTACACATGATAAAACACTTCATGGAACTTACATGGAGCTCCCAGCATAGTAGCATTGCTCTTTGGTTGTTGTACCATCAGTGAGAAGAGAGCAGCTTTGAAAGGTTTATTTATACTTCTTTATGTAGGGCAAGAGCCAAGAGCAGCAAACTACAGACATTGATATTGTATATCAGTGCAATTTTATCTGTTTCCCTCTCTCTTTGGTACTCTTTGTGGATTTTTATATATATTTACATATGATGTTTTGTTGCTGTTTTGTAGAGGGTTGCTGCGAGTTGTGTTTGGCTGGCTTCAAAACTGGAGGAGAGCCCAAGAAAAGCAAAGCATGTCCTCATTGTCTTCCACAGAATGGAATGTAGGAGGGAGAATTTACCCATAGAGCACTTGGATCCCTTTTCTAAGGTTAGAGTGTGTACTTCAAATGTTTTCTAGTTTCTTTGTTGAGGGATTTTAATATTTCATCTTGTATCTTCTTTTTCATGGTTTTCCCAGTGGAAAATATTTTGTCTTGATTTCTTAAATTGCGAACGCCTTTCTGGGTATTTCTTTGAATGTTTCTGGTTGCTTTGCTGAGGGATTTGTATATTGCATTTTGTTATCTTTTTCTTTATGTGGTTTTCTCAACATCTGTCATTGGATTATCATAATTCATGTCTGTGCTTCTTAATCTGTGAGAGATTATCGGGGTTTTTCTTTCGTTTTCTGGTTGCATTTTATCTCCATTCTCCACTTTTTATTCAATATTACATGTTTTTTATGTGCAGGATTTGGCTGGAGGTTTGCTAAGCCCAGAAGTGTTCATTCCCTGCCTGTCTACACTCAAGCATACGTGCCTATGGAACATGTGTGCGAGATCCAAGCTTTTCATCAGGTGTATCACATTGTTTGTTGTGTATAATGTGACCCACCAGGGGGAACAGCCTAATTTTTAGGCCAGAAGATCTTAAACAGTGTGACCCACCTGCTGGAAAGCTCTCAAATCTCTCACACATTTAATAATGACATGTATATTTGTGGATGGGCAGGGTTTTGCACATGTATAGGCTTAGCAGACTTCATTTTAATACTGCCAGTGGAATTCAAAATTTTGAATTCTTTTTTATGTGGTTCTGTGATATACTGTTCTTATATTTGCATTGCTTTTGTCACAGAAATATAGTGAACTGAAGATGGATTTGAATAGAACAGAGCGCCATTTACTGAAAGAAATGGGTTTCATATGTCACGTGGAACATCCTCATAAATTCATCTCCAATTACCTTGCCACTCTTGAAACCCCTCTGGAATTGAGACAAGAGGCGTGGAATCTTGCCAATGATAGGTACATTGCACAACTTCCCATGTCATTAGCATTCTGTAGTGTATAATTTTATTATAAGGTTTATGTGGGATTGCAAGGGGTGGATTTCTGTTTTGGGGCTGAGATCTGGGACCTATTTGTTGAATGGTGAAGATTTGAGATGGGTAAAGGGGCTGTCTAGGGCTTTAGATCTAAGATTTGGAATGTGGATGGCCAAGATCAATTAGGGTTGATGGGCTGAATGTCTATGTGGTAGTGGATGTGAAGATGTCTGGTTTTTTATGGCCCAGATTTGGCTATAGAAGGGTTGAGATATGGAGGGTGAAGATCTAGGCTTCTAGATGACCTTGGTAGGTATCTGGTGTGGGTAAAGAGGCTGTTTTGGATCAAGGAGACAGATTTAGGGATGGGTGGTTACGAATGGATGAGATCTGGAATGATGTAGGTTTTTAAGTTGAGGCTATTAGGATTTTGCAAGGTGGTGGCTACTGTTTGGGGGTAAATAGGGGGTGGTGGCTGAGTTTTTATGGGGTGAGGAATAAGGGATGGCAAGGGTTTGGTATCATAATGAAAAAAAGTAATGACGAAAAAAAAAAGGACCTTTCAAAAAAAAAGGAGAACAGGAAAAATAGAGATTTATGCAGATAATGTAATATTACATGCTGAATCTATAATAATAACACTTATCATTTCATCCTCAATCTACACTTATTGTATGTGTTAAAATGACCCACATGATCCTAACCAGCGTTGCAACATACTGTGTACCCGTTACCATACCACGTACCAAAGTGACCCATGATTCAGGTAACCTTGGGAGAACCCTACTAAGCACAAGGCTAGTGATATAGATTTCCCTTTTCCGGTTTCTTCTACCAAGAACCCATGAATGCAAGAGCTGCAAAAAATTTCCCAAGCATGGTAAGTTACACGTTCGAGGTGCCTTATTTAGGCTTACTAACATGACCTAAAAGCCTGATGACACGTGACATGTCCCAAACACCCTTACTTAACCTGTAAGTGAGGGCATGCTACTCATTTTACATTACAAACACAACAACAAATAAACTAAAAGTAAAATTAAATCCTTTCTTCAAATGATCAAGTGTGGTGCCAATCTAGATCTCTTTTTATTCCAATGAGGGCCTGATTGCATTCTTGGTTTCCTTTGCTGTGTCATATGGTATTTGGAGAGAACGCGACAGACCTAGATGTCTAATATTAGTCCTGTTGTGGTGTTCATGAAAAAACTTTGCGTGAAACGGTTATGCAGGACGGATGGCCTAACCTAGAATGATGCAATGATATCATAAACGGATTAACTAGAACAATTTAAAGCACAAAATAATGCTAATCTATCACAAGTTTTTTTTTTTTTTAAATTAATTAATTAATTTATTTATTTATTATTATTATAAATCAGCAATGTTACACGCTTGAATTCAAGTCATATGATAGTCCACAATGTAGATCCAATACAATACCAAATAATCAGGATCTATGGAAGGTAGAACTTCCATCTAGCATAGGGATTGATCTAATTCGAAAGGGAATATCTTGGTTTTGTTAAAAGGGTTTAGGATTTGGGGATTTGCGAATTAGGTTTGTGGAAAATAGGGTTTTGAGAACTAGGGTTTAAGACTTGGGGTTTTGGGAAATTATGGTTGGGATGTGGGTTTTTATTGGGTTTTCGGATTGGGGTTTCAGGAAATCTAGGTTCTAAGATTGGAATTGAGGGTTTTAAGCTAGTTGAAAAGAGAGAAAACTATAAAAGATAATTAGGGAATCGCTCCCTGTGGCTTCGCACCACCAATCCAATCACATGATGAAATTTTGCTCAATCTCAAAGCAAAAGGAGACTTTTTCATTCATAACATGCATTATAGCTAGGTTGGGGATGTCCAACCCTTTATAGTCTCAGAAAAGACTTTTTACAAAACGACGCTGTCAGATAAGATTCTCAACATAAAAAACGCTAATGAAGTAAAACTTGTTCCTAACTCCTTAATCTTAACACAAATATGAGTTATACCAAAAATAACGAAACATATAAACAAACTAAACAACTAAACTATTTCGTGGCCTATGGGGTCCACAATCAAGATGTCCAATGATGAAGATCCATCGGTTCGATCATCATGTCCACTTGATCCAACGGTTCGATCATCATGTCCACTTGATCCAACGGTTTGATGGGTCTATTAAGCTCCTATATGCAACCCACGTGTGTCTTCCCAATGTGGGGTCCTCAAAGATGCACGAACGTGCACGTGGACCTTCAACATGGCTAGGAATGTGATTTGGGCCAAGTGGGCCCCATGTTATGGTTGTTTAGTAATAAGGAGACTGGCTCAACTCTCGTCTTTTGGTATGTTGCTCGGATGTCCTCATCAAAAATGGTGGACACTCAAATTAAAGGACTTTGTGATATAACACTAGTGGATTTGAAAAGGGATTGGATAGTGACTGTCAATGATTGTGGGAGCAACTCTTGCCCATTATTTGGGAGTGTGGAAGTTAAATATCATTGGCAGTTCTGGAGAAAATCTAGTTGGTGGTGGTCTTGCAGGAGTTACTGAGGACCATTGTCATCACCATTGTGGCCTTCTCTTTACAATTTGGGGTTGGCTTTTAAATGTTAGATTGGTAAAAGTTTAATTATTGGCTGCCCGCTAGACACCAATCTCTCTTTTACCAAGGCTCTTGGAGAAGTTACCATAAGATAAAATAAGATTGTTTTCCTTCTTCTTCTTTTTTCCTTTTACCTAAGGCCAATAAGAGTGGTTCACTCTAATGAAGTGGAAACTAGGTCCATTTTGGTTGATTGAGGCTCTTCAAGGAGTCGTTCTCATCCCTCGTTATAGTGGTAGATTTATTATTATTATTTTTTTTTTTTTGAAGACACAGGGTGTCCCCACCTCTTTTTTGAAGTGAGACTAATCCCTGCGGATACACGCAATCACCCACAACCACATGTATCGGGTAAAGCCAAGGAGGGGAATCGAACCCTCACTTATAGGGAGCAAACCTACGGTGAAGACCATTCGCCCAAACCTCGTTGGGTAGATGACTCTTATAATGTTGTATCTTGGGATCTAGGAGCAACAAAGAACCTTGGAGATTCACATTTTCTTAATGAAATTAAAGAGCTGCTCCCGTACCCGTAATGTCATGTCTTAGGATCAGGTAGGAGCATGTAGCCTTGGATATTCATGTTATTTCTTAACGAAATTAAGTTGTCCTTGTTAGAGGTCTCCTTTTTGTGCATTTTGAGAAAGGAAATGAATTAGCAGATTCTTTGTGGAGGGCTCGATGGGGATCGTCTTTTTATTAATTTATCTTATACACTATCTTGATGGATATAATATTTCTTCGGTTTTGAACAAAGCTTGTTATTGATAAAAAGACAAAAGAATTTTCAAAGATGATGCAAAAACGCCTACTGATGTTTGAGATCGAGTTAGCTACTATCAATTGGAATGCAATCTCAAGGAGTGAAAGTCATTTCCCGGATATGACAAAGCAGTGTTTTTGGTGCCGCTGATATTATCAATAATATCAGCAGTATCGTTGCGTCAATGATACAAATATAAAATTTGCAAGATATCATTGATAATATTGCTGATATTATCGCATGTATCAAAGATCTCACGAGATATCAGCGGCATCCCTTTAAAGAAGATATACTTCGTCGATATCATGCAATATTATCATTATCATATCATTAATACTTTCGAAATTTCATAAACTAAAAGGAAAATTAAACAAAAAATCTTGGTACAAAGATTATCGACAGATTCAGCTCCTTTCGTGGGCCTCCCTACTTCTTTCGTAGGAAACAGAAGTTAAGGAGTACGCTGACTTCTTCTACTACGCGACTGATTCCCTCCCTACTTCTTTCGTGAGCCTCCCTTTGTGCGTTGGGAAGCCGCCAAAGAAATCTTGGGACAAGATTATCGACAAAGTCAGCTCCTTTCTAGCCAACTGGAAGAGCAGGTATCTGATATAATAAAACACTGACTTTGGTCAACTAAAGCTTAATCGGATAAATGACTTGTCTTAGAACCAGTGTTTTAAATAGCAGTAGTGTGATGCGTAGCGCCCAACCCTCTATAGCGTGTAGCATAAATTTACGCTACACGATACTTCTATTTTTAAATTTAAAAATAGGACAACTATAATAAATAGTGAAAAAAAAAGGGAAAAAATATAAAAATGCCTAAAAGATGATTCATTTTATCAATTATAAGCATGTTCAAAAAAGTTATTAGTTATCATTTATCAAAAGCCAATCTACATATATAAGCCAAATCAAATAATTATCACATCAACAACTTTCTAAGCAAACCACTTTAATTAATAATGTCTAATTGAAACCACAAGTCACAATTATGAAAAGAAATAAAAATCCCATAGGTTAAAAGTATCAAGTACAATACAAGTGTCACATTCCTCAACATTAGAAACAAAGAAAACGTGAAAAAAAGTAAAAAAATAAAATAGTAAAAAAGTACATTGTAGCTTACGCTACGGACGCTACACGCTACGTAGCTGTAGTGTACGCTACGACCCCTGAAGTGTCGTAGCGTACGCTACAGGGGATTTACGCTATTTGGGACGCTACGTAGCGCTACGGCCACGCTACACTATGTAGCGTACGCTACGGGCGCTATTTGAAACACTGCTTAGAACATGCAAAGAAACTAAGGACAATATCCAACTCAAACACTAATTTATTTTAAACATTAGGGAGGCAGGACAACTGACCTATTTGAACTATCAGGCACATGCTGTGTTTAGTGTTACCCCCAGTGACAGGAAGTTGGGCATTATCCTCTGCTTGCAGTTTGACCATCATGGAGTAAAGGATTTCTTCGGTGCACTGGCAACAGATGAGTCTCTACTGTCGTAGCAGAGTTTCTTGATTTGAGACCAACACTGTAGAAAGGGCAATGCACTATCCCGTTCTTACATTGTACATGTCTCAGTGGTCACAGCTCATCAAATTGTGCACTAGCTTACTTCACGGCTTTCGCATTTGGGAGTCTAACATGCATCGAGACAACTATTTTCACATTGCATTGTGTAATTTGGGGGAGAAAATCTATTTTAACAAACATCTATATGCTAAGATCGAAAAATAAAAATGTTGGTATCTGAATTACCTCATATCTGATTATGCTATATGGCTTGGTGATCCACAGTTCCTAGCAAGGTTGCCTGGATGGTGGGTTACATTGTACATGGTATGGGAATGGGTACCCATGATGCTACTTCCTCCATTATGTGGTACGATAGAGGTAGGATCATTTGTGTCACTCTAATGCGTACGTTGGGTATGCTATGTAGTTTTACAGATGAACTCATAATGCATTTATATATGAAATGATGAATGTTATTGGTAATTTAGGGCCTTGCATGCCCAATTTTATGTTATAAGTAAATAAATTAAAGTATAAATCTCTACATTGTAAATATAATTTTCCATTGACTTAATCAATAGTAAGAGTATAGAGCCAAAAATAGAGATCCGGATTAATTATGAATAATTAATTGCTTAATCACAACTCATCTAATTATTAATAGCCAAAAATAGGCTACTACCAAAAATGGGCTACTAATAATAACAAAGCATCATGTGATTAATTAATGAATAAAGCCAAAATGAATACTTAGAAAAAATGAATAAAGGACAAAAATAAACATTTGAGCAGAGAGAGTTACATCGTGGTTTTGAGGTTGTCAGTATTTGGCCAACAATGCTCAGTTGTGGCACTTGTTTGTTTGTGTCTGAATTGAGCCTTGTTTGATTTGGCAGGGACCTTATCTATTTTTTTGGGAGTTGGGTTTCCGACCCTACTCTCACGATCTCACTTGGATAAACCAGTGGTAAAATCAAGATATTTTGGATTTTGATTTCATATAAAGAGGTTTAGATTTGAGTAAATACTTAACACCATAAGGGCTAAATCTTTTGTACAGGAGAATAAGACAAGCACTTAATCATGACAAGGGTGTGTTAGTGCACCGATTTGTGCACCTTGTTTGTCAATCACGTGAGTCCATGTGTCAGGGAGTAGTTGAGCCCTTGGAAGCTAAAGAGCGAAGACACAAGGGGATAAGAAGCATTAAGGAGCGAAGAATAAGTAAATGAGGTGCCTTGGTGACCCGTAGATCCCAAAAAATTCTAACCTCTAGATGATCCCAACCTTTATAGGTAAACCTTGTTTGATTATCACATAGCCTTAGGAGCTCAATTGGAATATGCTTAGATAGGCTATAGAGGTCCCGAGCTACTGGAAACCAAACTGCCCAAACCAACAGACTCATAGGTGTTGTCGATTGATAGATCGATCGATCGGTGGTCTTGATCAATCTATCAATCAATATACGTGGCCAATCGATTGATGGCAGCCCAAATTGTCCAGCAGGCTTTTGGAAAAATACTGGACTTGATTGATCAATCAATAATCGTGGTCGATCGATCGAAGGTGGCCAAAAACGTCCAGCGAGTTATTTAGTTTAATATGTGGATGTTCGATTGATCGAGGCATCCGATCAATTGATCGCAGGCTTGTGTCTATCAATCGAAGGCGCTGTTTTCTGCCCGTTTTTTACATCATTGGAACTTGTTTCCTTTGTAAAGGGCATACGATCCTTGGGCATTTCGATGTGTTTTTGGTGCAATAGAAGCATAGGTGATTCCCCACTCTTATCCCTCATCCTAAGCCTTTAAACCAAAGAGATCTAATTCATCTTCCTTGTGATTCATCACTTGAATGAGCATTCCAAGCTCCCTTTGAAGATGAACTTGATCTCCTCTAGGTTCTAGAGATTAGAAACTAACCTATAGTAAAATCTTTGTCTAAATCCTCTAGAACACCCATATAGGTGAATCCCCTAAGATTTCAAGTATCCAATTAGTTGTAAGAGATTTCATCATCATCGGAGCATTACATGCAAGGCGAACAATCATAAGAGTTGAAGAATCAACATCAATGATCGGGGGAGCACAAGGAGAGCTGATTGAAGTATGGGAAAGCATCGATCATGTAACCCAACCAAGGCACTACAAAGGGGGCTTAATCTGACAAGTAAGTTGTCAAGTGTGAGTCCATACACTCTTTCTTATGTAGGATTGAGTGTAAGAGTTGGTGACTCAAACTCGATAGGTTCTTACGTAGGGCCGAATTCACCGGACACGGGTGCATGTTATAATTCTATAACTCCGCCAAGCTTCCACACGTGCCGTGGTAGACTCTCTTGTAATCCCACCACGCACTTTCAGGGCCCAATCTCTCAAATCGGAGAATGGGCTTTGGTTCCCTTGTATTGTGTTGGTTTACTTATGTTCCCTCCTATATGGTATGTGTACAATGTCAGAAGGGGTTGGGGGACTAATTCCCACTGTTCGGCATATAACATTACACAAAACAACATCTTTAATCATCAACATACTTTTGTTTTGGCAAGGATAATAATTTTTAATTCTCAAGGTGGAAATGCTTTTAAATTATTTTTCTTAGATTTTGTTGTTGTAGTTTATCTCACCTGCAGTAGTGTTGTTGTGATGGGTAGGTATTTTTAACTCATCCTTTAATATCACTTTGTTTCAGGCACTGTTTTTAGATGTTTGATTTTGTCTGTCCTTTTTCAACAGTTTGAGAACAACCTTATGTGTTCGATTCAAAAGCGAAGTTGTGGCTTGTGGGGTTGTACATGCAGCAGCTCGTAGGTTCCAAATCCCCCTACCTGAAAACCCACCTTGGTGGAAAGCTTTTGATGCGGAAAAGTCGGGGATTGATGAAGTTTGTAGAGTCCTAGCACACCTGTACAGTCTTCCCAAGGCAAAATACGTTAATGTATGTAAAGATACAGATTCATCCCGTTCGACAAATAAAGCATGGGACTCACAAAGTCAAGCTCCAAAGGTAAGCTCCCTATTTCCAAACTTCTAATGCAGAGGAGTTAATGGGTCAGGATGCCTCACCATGTGAATAGTGTTGATGCACTCATTCCGTACAAGTGGGATGGTGATACAGACAGTTGATGTGATGGATTCCACTGTGGATGGAAGCTGCTTCAAAATATCACAATTTGAAAATCTTAACCCTTTGGTCATAAATTGATGGTTAAAGAAAAATATCCAACAACATACTTCTAAATAAATAAATAAAACCTAACAGTTAGGAGAAAATGCTAAAAGATTTGAAGGTCGGATCTTCCATCTCCGAAGATTTGTGGGGCATACTCCATCTTTGGTAGGGCTTATGAGAGATAATTGCAAAAGCAGGTTTTAAATTTTAGTAATAAAAGACTACTACTGAGGGAAAGTTAATGCTTAATATGTCCATTCAGCTAACAACCAAGTACTCAATGCCATGTAAAAAGAAAAAAAAAATGAAAAAAAAAAAAGAGGATGTCGGGGACACCACTGAGGAGAGAAGTTAAAACTTGTTGATATTCCGGCATTGCTTTTACAGCTTTGTTAAGCCCATATGGTGTGCATGACAGCCTGTCTGCATGTCAATCATGTGGTGAACTGGCATGCATGTGTGATCCAAAACCAATGTGATGGCTAAATAAACTTAGGTTCTTCTAGGCCAATCCTTTATTTCCCTGTTACATGAGTGGAATTGCCTGATTTTTGGTCAGATGAATCTAATGGTGGGAGCTACAAGATGAACGGCTTGGATGTAACACATGTATGCGACGTCAGCATATTGTGCAGATGCATCTATGGTACACATGTGGGCGCAGTGACCTTTTTGCCCTTGAAAGCCAAGTGGAGTTATATGATACTTCGGCGGGGTTGTGACAGATGATACACGGGCACTCGCATTTGTACACATGGCACATAGTAACTGAAATTAAACTGCCCAAATATTGGAACTCAATGTTGATATGTTATAAACCTATAATAAAATTAGTTGGATGATTGTAGTCTCTGATATATGAAAATTGTGGTTGTCGATTTTGAATGGTTGATTGTCCAATTGATACTCAGTCGAAGATTTAAGTGATTATTTCAATATAGTTGTTATTTTATAAACCATCAAGAGTGGGCCCACTATCTAGACAGTTTAAGTTGAGTTACACGTTTGCCACATGTATGAGTTTTAAGTGCCTGTGCATCATCCATCACACTACACTGGAGCGTCAAAGGTTTTCTCTAAAATGTCACGGCATGAATAGTATAGTCCTTGTTAGTCACCAAAAAAGTTTGCTGTCGCATGGAATTTTGTACTCATGGAGCTATATTTTGATGATCCAAACCATTGGTCCAATGGGATATGTGGCCGAGGGGGGTGCCTTTCAAGAATGACAGATTTTAACCTCTGGATTAGTGGCACAAAGGGAAAGTGAATATATAAATATAAAGCAATGGTTCTTGTCTCTCCACCATATCATCTTCCTTTATTGTAGGGTATACGAGCAATAAGTGATGGTCAATAGCCTTTTTGGCTGTCAACCAAAATTATAGGCTTAAGAACGTGGTTTCCTCTACTTGCAATATCAATGATCCGTAGCATCCAATAATTCCTCTTTAATGCATTAAACACCTCTCTTGTGAAATTACCTGTGGTCAATATCGTCTATGCGGTTTTACTTAGGAAAGCTCAGTGAATGATGCGGCTAATGATACCAGTACCCCCAAGGCGGCAGTCAATGATGCTAGTGGGTGTAAAGATTCACTGATAAAAGCAGCACTAGACAAACTGAAAGTATCAAAGAAGACTGAAGATGATATGAAAATCATTGCTGTTGAAGGAGAGGCAAAAGAGGAAACTGCTGCCAAGCCCAAGTTGGATCATAGAACTGATGCAAGTGGAGAAAGGAATAGGGAGAGAGAGAGGGAGAGAATGAAGGTTCGAGACCGTGACAAGGGTGGCAGGGACTCCGACCGGGAGCGGGAGAAAGAGCAAGATCGTGACAGAGAAAAGCTCAAGGAGAGAAGTCACCGTGTCAAGGATAAGGGGAAAGATTCAGGTAATGGTCGAATCAATCTGCAGCTATATACTTCACAGAATGGGAGGGATTTGCATTTTTTTTTTTTTTTTTTTTGTTGGGGGGTGGGGTTCTTTTGGTAGCAAGGAATGAGAGGGATTTGGATATCAAAGGAACCAAAATCCCCCAAACGAGCATTTTTGAAATCCCACCCATTGTTGTCAAATACGATCGCATATGCACATACCGTGGATCAGATCGCATATGCGATCCTGGCAAGTATGCCATGGCATACTTTAATATGTGACCAATATGCGATCGCATATGCGAGTATGCAATCATGTACTGCATTTGCAATCACATATTTCCCAACGGTTAATTTTATTTATTTTTCCAATTTGGGGCACTTTTGTTTATAAATAGGCACGTATATCCCCTCCATTTTCACTATTCTTACTCCTCTCTCTCTCTCTCTCTCTCTCTCTCTCTCTCTCTCTCTTACACCTTTGTCTTACTCTAATCTCTCTGCAACTATTTCAAGTATGTTTATTTTTATATTCTATAAGTTGTGCTTGTTTTTTGTAAATTATATTTATAAATTAAGTTGTAAGTTGTAACTCGTGAGTAGTTTTAAGTTATTCATTTATCAATAAAATTTCTATGTTCGAAGTTTTTAATAATTAATTCTCTCTTAGTGTAGCTTGTTGATTGTTTTTTAAAAAAATTATGTAAATATAATTTAAGTAATTAAAAATATAACTTAACGAATTACTCAAATTACAATAAAATAAGTAAAATAACCCAATCCAATCATGTGTACTAATTAGGCAAGTTTTTTTTTCCTCTTCTTCCTTTTTTTTTTTTTTTAAAGATTTTTTTTTTTCAAAATTTAATGATCCTACATATGAAGAATATAGTTCAAAGTCCTTTGCACTGGAAAGTGAGGCCAAGCTTTGGAATGTTGCCATTGAATGAGATTGAGGGCCACCCACTGTGGATTGCTGTAGGAGACATGACTAATATTGGATGATCATAGCCATCAAATCAAGTGTTTGCAAAGGGGGATGGTTAGACTGGATTCCCGGTGACTGTTCATTTTGGCTTTGATGGGATGGTGAGGATCATTAGATGTTGGCAATATCAGGGCCCTAGTGCAAATATAATTTCAGCCTCCAATCCAATGGCTTGGGAACTTGGAACAACTCGTCTATTCCTGAGTTGAGTCAGGAGCAAAACTTCGGAGTCGGGCCATAGTCTTCATGGCATCAATGTCCACTGCAAAGCACTTGAGCATATAGTTCAGTGCAAACTCTTTGAACTCTTTTCATTCTGTTAAATCCAAAAAATTACTGATAGTACTTCCTCTAGTTGTTTGGTATAACCTGTTCATCTTGTTGCAGGACATTCCGAGAAATCAAGACGTCATTCATCTCGAGGTACATTTATTATTAGTTCAATTATTCCACTGCTCGTTTATCTCTTTTCTCTGAAAGGCAGTAGTATTTGTTTCTTTACTTTCTTATCCATGTGAAATCATTCTTCTGAGACTGCAGAGTATGCCTTTTGTTACAGACCGTGGCGAATACCACAGCAGCTCATATTCATCACGGGATAAGGAGCGGCACAGACACCACCCTTATGCATGAGGGAAGAACATGCGTGCCTGTTGTTTGTGCAACATTGGGAAGCTTTATACCATAAAAAACACTGCAACTTGTAACAGTAAAAGTTTTTGGTTGATTGAAACTCTTTTAGAGGGTTTACTGGCTCATTATTAGATTTCATCTAATTAATCACAATTCTAATTGGCCAACATGTTGATTTACTGAAAGGTTTTGTATCATGTGACCCATTTTATTATGTGGGAAAAACCACCTTTACTTTTTGATTGATGTGAGGTGTACTCATACGGGATGGAGAGGGCTTTGTTCCACACGTACCACCGACTGACGAAGTGCATGTGTGCGCAATGCCTGGGCCATTCATTTGGTGGGGCCACCATGAAAGTGTACCAAAGATCGGGTAGTTTAGGCAGGAAGAACTTGCATGCTGGATGTGGACATTTATTTTTATTTATTTATTAATTTTTGACAATCTATTCTGGTACACGTGTTGCCCACCTTAGGAGTGGAACGTCCTTACCTCGCACATGTGCTTACAAAGCTAGTCCTCGGATAATGTGATCTAGGACTGGGGCTGCATTTATTAGTATAGAGACGTGCAGAAATCCTTGGGTGGAACTTTCTTGGTAAAGCATGGTTTTTAGATTCAGCGAACGGATCGGGTCTCAGTCTAGTCGTGACTCCCCTCAGTAGCTGCTGGTGAATTGAGGATGAAACGTGATGTCAAACTGAATCAGTTCCAAGCCTACCAGGAAAATTATGATTTTCAAAAAAAAAAAAAAATGGCATCGACTTTTCTAAAGCCTTAAAACAATCCTTTTTATGATAAAATGACCTTTTCGCATTATGGAACTGGTTTGTTGTGCCCCACCATGATGATCAAACGGTCTAAAACGTAGCTTGATCCAAACATGAGGCTGGTTACAGACATGAGGTTGAGAAGATTCCTAGAATCTTTCTAGATAAGATTTGTCACAGTTAAGTTTCAAAAGTTGAAATCCACCTCAAGTGCCTTCTTCAATCATCACTGGCAAATAGTTGGACTGAATGCTTATATAAAACTGGCTAGTTCATTCTTTGGAGATCACCACTAGTCATAAAAGAGGAAGCATTCCTCTTAAATAGAAGCATCACCTCGACATCTTCCAAGACTTGGTTATCTTTGGGGAGCAAATTGCAATTGGGGTATTAAGATATTAACCCCCTCCAAAGACAATAAGTGTTCATATGGATGTAGGAATCTCCTTCACAATTGATGTAGAGTGGGTTGCGGATAGTTTCATGGCTAAGATGGATCAGAAAAGGCCCGGTCGTCAACGACAGAAGTGATCCGGACCATCAGACCTTAAATCGGGCGTATCTCGCAGTCCAAAATGAGTTATCCAATGTACTATATATGATTTTGGGGTAGGACAAACTACTTTAGCCACCCAACCCTGCTATGCCAGGTTGCCCACTCTGAATTTGCGAAATACCACCAGACGGCCGAATTCCCATTTTATTTTTGTCTTTACTATTTATAGTAAGGTTTAGTTTGAGTGTAACTCTTCATCCGTTGGGCTTTAGGAGTTGCGTTGAAAAGTGCTTAGAATAATTAGGAGAACATCATGCTTTGGCCAATGAGGACACTTAGTATCCCTATTTAAAGGGTTGTGAACTCGTTTATTTTATTTATCAATCAAATTACGAATTTTATAGAATTTATTTTCTATTTTCCTTAACTTTTTCCTTGTGGATTCGAGAAGTCTATGTGAGGAGTCCAGGCTCCGTGGATTCGGAGTAGTTATCCTTGAGGAAGACAGTGATTGACCTCATTACGTCCATCCCTGCGTCAACAATTCTCAAGGAGGCTGAAATGAGAAATTACCATCTGTGCTTTCTTCTCTCATATAGTTCTGTCCCTTGGCTTTATGATTTCTCTTATTGTTTTTTTATTAGTCTAATACATTCTAATTTTGGTTTCTTGTAATCTTTGGGCTCTTTGATTGGTATCAATGAATCCCCAATGCAGTCAATTTCTGTTCGCTGGATCCAGCAGTTGCTAGATGTGTGCTGTTCCTGCCTGCATTTTGGACAGCAGCTGCTGTTATTTTGAGGTTCATGTCTGTCCCAGCTGTGGTGATGCCTTTGCTGCAGTGGTGTTCTCTAGCTGCTGCTATTTTATTCTCATGCAGAGCTGTGAATTGATGTAGCATTTGGAGTCATGCATCTGGATGCTGCTGGTCGTCTTCTTCCTCTGCACAACTGGCCAGTTGCATCTCTGTAGTTGCTGTTATTGCTGAGTTTGAATCCTGCTGATGATTCAAGCACACTGCTTTTATTGGTGCTGGTTGCTCTGTTTCAATGTAGCTAATGGCTATAGAAGGTTTTATTTTTATTTTTTTTCTTTTCTTTTCATTCTCTCTCTCTCTTTTTTTTTTTTTTTTCTTTTTTGTTTTCTTTTTCTTTTTATCATCCTGTTGTTGTTCTCTCTCTAATTTTCACAATGGATCCTAAAAATCAAGGTCACGCCATAAGGAATAATGTCAAATCATGCTAAATTTACTATATATGGCCAAGATGAGTCTTGGAATATCCTGATTTTCAGGGAATCCATTCATCCCAGTGTGGGAAATCATATAAGTAAATTGGATGGCATAGAAATATCAGGGTGGACCCTTCATGCCCTAGATCTAGCTGCAGTTAGGGGTGAAACTCGGACAGGTGGAGCTGGGTTGAAGATCAACCTGAGCCCAAGTAGACTCTCAATCCAACCCAAGCTCAAGAGGACCCGGTTGGCAACCCAACCCGAGTTCCAAACCTGGAGTCCTTGAGACCCAACCCAAACTGACCAAATATACGAGTATTCCCAGTCCAACCTAACTCGACCGGATTTTCTCAACCTGAACCCCACCCAAATTCAAATCAGGTTGGTGTTTCTCAACCCAAACCCAACCCGAGGACCATGACACCCAAACTAAGTCAGGTTGCAGCTCTATCCACAATCCCCGCATAAACTAGCTAGCATACAGAAAGAAGTGTATGGTGGTGTGAACCTCACCACACAAATTTCCAATAACATCAGTCCCATGCAACAAAAATTGTGAGGCCGCCACTATATCTATGCAACATCTATGCCACCCATCACTTTTTCCAGCTTATTGAGACCTAAACCCAAAAATAAGACAAATCCAAAACTCAAGTAAACCACACCATTGGAAAGAGTGGGAATGGAAATCACCACCATTGAAACCTTTTTGGTGGCCATCATGATGTTGACATGGGGATCTTAAACAGTTTATAAGGTGATACCCATCAAGATTAAAGGGAAAACAAAAATATCATCTAAAAACTTGTGTGGAACCATGAGAATGTTTCAATGGTTTACATCCCATTCCCGTTATTCCTATGGTGTGAATCTGTCTAGTTTTTAAGATTTATGCCCGTCTACTCATTTTCTAAGTGGCACAAATATAATAATATGGTTTGCTCATCAATTTTTAACTACTGTTCATTTCTTTTACACATGCACTGCCTATTAGGGAGATAATCAGCCCAATTTTTTTACCTCTCAAAACTGATATAGCGTACTTGATGGAGTGATTTGGACCTCGCATGTTGGTACATGCACCTGTTAGTAGCAGGTCCACTCACACCACCAGGTGCATGATGGTGAGGAAGGAATAGAAAGAGGGAGGGTAAATTTGGAAAATTAAAAATAAAAATAAAAAATACAAGTTAACGAGTCTAACACGTTATCTTTGCTGGGAAGTAGTTGCAAGGATAGTTTTCATAAACTGGGTTGTTTCCGGGGAATCAAAACACGTGATTAGGATGTGGTTGGAGCCTGGTGGGGTAGGTGATCGAGTATTGGTTTTTTCTCTAAATTTCATACTCTAAAGTGTATTTTGGTCATTTTGGACATGGTGGTTTTCTGATAATTTTTCAATCTGGGGATGTAACAACTGTTGGCAAATGAAACATAAAAAAAAAACAAAACAAAAAAACAAAACAAGACAAGACTGGCTGAGTCCAAAAACAAGGATATATCATATATCCCTAACAAGAAAAAGGATTATGAAATGCATGAGCACAACTTGGCTGCTACCCCAAACCAGACTCTGACCGTAGGGCCCCACCTCGATGCATGAATTGTATATCCACGCCGTTGAACTGTTTTTCCAGGTTATTTTTGCCACATTCCCAAAACTGAAGCAGATGAAAACCACAGGAAATAGTGGTTATTGACCATTAGAAATATTTTATGGCCACTGATATTTGCTTCTTTTTTTTTTACTTTCATCCAGGTCTATCTGACCTTGTCAACAGGTTGGATGGCCAATAAGAATTATGACAGACTTTAGGAAGTTTTTGATGGTGTACGTTCAATGATCACTGTTTCCTGTACGTGGTTTTTATTTTTTAGAATAAATTTTAAAATAATCTTTAAAAACAGATGAACAGTGGATATACAAGGAATGCACTGAGGTGGGCCGATGGTCAAGGTCTCACCCACATGGCAGGTTCCAAGGTGGCAATAAAGTCGCCCTCCACGCTCACTTACTAGCAGGGGAACAGCTCAGCGGGTGTACATCCACACTGTCCATCCGTTTCTCCAGCTCATTTTAGTATGGGGTTCTAAAAATTATGCAGATCCAAATATCAGGTGGACCATAACACTGGAAACGGTGGTGATTTAGTGCCTCACCATTAAAAATTCGGAAGAGACCATTGTAAGGTAAGGATTTAGTAATGTTTATTTGCAATCCAACCTGTTGAAAATGTCAATAATATCTTGATGAAGGAAAAATATAAAATTCAGTTTCATCCAAAACTTTTGTGTAGGGCTGGGCATCGGTCCAAGTTGGACTGGATTGGGTCCAACCCGGACTGATCCGAAATGATATTGGTCTGACCCGAACCTGATCCGATCCGGTACTGGGTCTGGGTTGCTTGACTCGGACCGATCTGAAAACTCACTGCACTGATCCGAGTCTGAGTCCGACTCGGTCAAGAAAACCGAGTCGGATCGGATAGGACACGATTCGGACCGGTAAAAAATTAAAAAGTTTTAAAAAATAGTAAAAAATATATTTTTTTTAAAAAATAAATATTACTAAATATATCCGGATCGGATCGGATCGGATCGGTCCAAATCGAATCCAATCGGATCGGATTCCAGATCGGATCGGATCGAGTCATGTCCAACCCAAACCTGATCCGAAAAGGATTCAGATTTGGATGGGACTACCCGATCCGCACCGATCCAGCCCGTCGGATCGGTTCGAATCGGGCCGGATTGGGTCGAATCGGGTCGGATCGGACCCAATTTGTCTAGCTCTACTTTTGTGGCCCACAAAAAGTTTTTAATAGTCATTCATCACTGTTTCTAATGGTATAGTCCACCTGAGATTTGGATCTTCTTAAGGTATAGGATCATGTAGTAAAATGAGATGGAAAAAAAAAAAAAAAAAGATGAACGGATTGGATATAAAAAGAAAAGCATACATCAAGATGGGCCCACATAGTTTGGGTAACACCCACTAAAACAGCTAATCCGCTCTAACCTACCTCATAGAGAGAGACATCCCAATGGGAGCTCAATTGGACGGTTATGATCTAAGCTATATCAGTTTGCACACCCACCTAAACGACATATATACTATATTTAAATCCGGAGTTGCATGATATTTGGGCGTCGTTCAATGATGCTTGATGGCAGAAAAAAAAAACCGACTAGATTTTTTTATTTTTATTTATTGAATAATCCTATCCTCTGATTCACGGAGACTTGTTTGTAGAAATGGGATGGTTGAATTTTTCTTCATTTTTTAACCATCCAATAAATATCTGCCAATCCAATATTTAGATGATGAAATATGCTTAATTTTTTTTGTTAATGATACATCTACAATTGTGTGATAATCTGAATGGTTTAATCTGATTAATTGTATGCTATGTATGCAATTTCTAGGTAATTTTCAAGTGCATACATATTATCCATCACATTTTGCTAGAGTATTAATGTTTTTCTCTTAAATCTCAACTTACACGAAAAGAAAGCAGAACAATGTTTATCTATTAATTATAATAAAGATATTATACGTGGGCTTCTTGTTCGCCATGGGCTATAAGGTAGCTGTCGTTGTCCTAACTTATCAGGCTTTCTTCCATTTAGTTCAAGCCAAGGGTTTTGTTTTTTATTTATATATGGTTACTCTAGGTAAGCATAAGGTGGTTTGCATTTACCAGCCAACTTAAAGAAAAAGAAGGTAATAAAGACAATCGAATTTAATAATATAAGCGTGGAGTGAGTGTTGCGGAGAAATAGGTAATCAGTGCACTATGAGGTTGACCTCATGAAAAGCTTTCCATAAGTTGAGCTACGTGAACCTCATCGTGATGTGTGTTGGAGATCCATGCCGTGTGTTTGGTGGGTCCTTTCTAAGTGATGAGATATCTCAAAAATCAGTCTTATTCAGAACTTAGGTAGGCCACACCATCTAAAACCATGAAAAATCATGCCTAAAACATCTAAAAACATGTAGTGGGGCTCACCTGAGTTTTGGAATGATCTAAAATTTGGTGTGACCCCTCATCCAAGTGAGGCACACATAATGGATGGATTGAATGTCTAAACCACATCTCACTCAGCCCTATATCAGGAAGATTTCAAAAGGGTGGGCATCTACTCTAAATTAATTGTTGTTTGTAATGTGGCCCAGTCAAGTAATGGATTGGACTGATTTTTAAGCCCATGGATCACCGTGGAAGGATGTATCTGATTAATGGGATGAATGTTCATCACACATTCACGGTGGGGCACACAAGGCTCGACCCCATGGGAAGCTTGCGATGAGGTCAACCTCATAGTACCCCCACACACACGGAGAGAGATATATATGTTGAGATTTCTACGGTATCTCTACAAATCTCCTGCTACTTTTATATATTATGGGTGATTATCAATAAAATAAACATAACAATATAGCTTCCAAAATATACTCTTATGTAATACGTTATCAGAATCATGATTTAGCCTTGATCTTAACCATCCATTTTCCTCCTCTTCGTTTCATTCATCATCATCAACAATTGTCCATCATTATCTTAGCATCCACCATTTCTACAAGATCACTATCTAGCCCAAATAAAAAAAAACACCAGATCTTGCATCTCAGGCCATCTAAGCCATTTAAGGGATCTAGCTATTGCCATAGTTGAAACCCTGAAGATGAAAGGATTTTAGGCTTGGTAAGGGGCATAAGCAACAATATGCATCAGCTTGTTGGAATATAGTCTTATATAAAAAAAAATGTTTTGTTTGTGTTGTGTGCCTTGAAAAGCCCATGTTGATTTTCATAGTTTATCATATTATCCATATGTCCTACTTATATGTTGTTAATGTCATAATTAATATGTGGATTTAATATTGTACCTGTTGTAGTCATGGATAAAAGAGAGGGATTCCTCTATTGTCTTTTAGGATCTTTAATTTAAGACACAATGGCCACTGGTTAAAGGAGAGTTGTCTACCATTAATCTTAATCCCATGTTAATCCATGACCACCAAGCAGGTTTTAATACAAACTCATGATTATCCTTATTTGTTTATTCTATGTGAGGAATCAATGGCTTGAGCGTCTATGGACATGGGATTTTATTATTAGGCCCTTTGGACAAGTGCATTGGAAGATTGTAAAAATCCATCATGCCTAGTCTAAATTAACTAGCACATACACCAACTTTTGTTAGACAAGTGCCCTAAATTCACTAGTCAAATGAATGTAATGAAGTCAATCTGTATCGCAAATCATGATGACCTAATGTCCTTAGCAAACAAGTTATGGTACCTTAGTTATACCTTAAACACATGAATATGGATTGAGTATCAGATTGATTCCTCAAGTTACCTATGGAAAAAATTAGACATATTGTCGAGTTGTGATGCATAGATTTAATGTAGAGTATAACACAACTAAACCAAAAGAAGCTCGAACAAAAGCAGAAGCAATCTGTTAGAACTGAACCTAATCCTATGTAGGGCGTAATGTAATTGAGTCCTTGGCATGTTTAGTTTGTAGAAATTTATTTCAGATATGAAGAAATTGTCGTTTGAAGTTTTGACCCTAAAAGAGTAGTAACTTTTGCACTTAATATCGTCATGAAACACACTATCTATCAATCTTCAATCTTTATGTAATAGTGAAATCGAGGTCTACAAATTTATTATACTAGTCGAAGACATCCGTTTCTTGAAAAAACATGTCCTACATGTTAAAATCAAGATTTTAGGATTTTTTTTTTCCTTTTTTTAAAGTTACTTATAATGAGATCGGGAATGCTCCATTAAGGTTCAATTGTTATTTTTATTCTTTAATAAATTTAGCCTTCAAAGAGATTTTGTTATTTTGAGTTTTTTTTTTTTTTTTTTTTTTTTTTTAAATTAAGGTTTGATATAATTAAACAATCTTAAATTATTATTCAATAAAATATCTAAATTTTCTCTCATACTTTTTTATAGATTCAAGAACTTAGCCTTTAAATTCTGTTGTACCATATTTCTTACTATTCTGAAAAATGCCAATAGGAGAGCAACATATGACATTGTATGAGAAATTGGAGATATATGAAAAGATCCTCAAGATACTTATAACATTTTTTTGCTGAATCATAGCTGGTGTAAGCTCAATTTTACATGTCAATGAATGGTCGGCAAAGTAATATAATTGAGTTACTCAAAAGTCTGATGAGCGAAGAGAGAAACATGCTCGAGCAGTCCGGATCTGAAATAATAAATTGCATAAAAGAATTCTATAAATAGCAAAGGGATCCAACAGAGCAAAGGCCAATCCCAAAAAACATAATCTCAACAATCAAATCAAACCAATCAAGTCCATCAATTTTCTTTTATTTCAACTTACCCTAAGAGTAGCGATAATTCTTATTTATAATATTTAATTGCAATCTAAATCTATGTTCATACGATTGATTAGTTCTCTATCAACTATCACGCAGTTCTTTCAAGAGACGTGACCAAGACGACGCAACATGGGGGGGGGGATGTTGTATTCTATTTTCTAGTCATTCTAGAAAAAGCCAATAGAAGAATGACATGTGACATTGTATGAGAAATATGAGATGAATGAAAAGATCTTCAAAGTACTTTAAAGTGTTTTTGGCGGAATCATATCTAGTGTAAGTTAAATTTTACATGTAAGTGGATGGTTGTCGGAGTGGTATGGTTGAGTTACTCAAAAGTCCAACGAGTAAAATGAGAAACGCGGTCGAGTAGTCCGATGTACAAAAGTCAATTGAGATGAGCAAAGCTTAGACAACAAAAGAGGAACAATCGCTAAAGAGAAATGTAACAAAAAAATGATCTAAAGAAAGATTTTTTAAATGTTGTAACCGTCGCAGCAATGAAAAAAGGATCTGTAAGAATAATAAGTTGCATAGAAGAACTCTATAAATAGCGAAGGGATCTAAAAAAGCAAAGGCCAATCTCAGAAAACAAAAAAAAAAAAAAAAAAAAAAAAACACACAATTTTAACAATCAAATCAAACCAATCAAGTTTATCAATTTACTTTTATTTTAGCTTATCTAGGAGTAGCGATAACTCCTAGTTATAATCTTTAATTGCATTAATCCAAATTTACACTCATATGTTAAATTTGTTTTCTATCTAATATCACGCAGTTCTTGCGGTTGCTCTTGGTAATTGATTATAAGTTTTTTTTTCTTTTATTTAATTACATTGGTATTCTGAAAAAAAAAAAAAAAAATTTTAAGGATAAATAGTGGAAGAACCTAATTTTCTTATTATCACTAGTCATAATAAAAATTCTGCGAGTGAGACCGATATTCTCATAATTTGGTCATGTATGTATATGTTTATTTCAACTATTGGAGTTTAAGTATATCGATTTTAATCGATCCACTTTATCAATTTTGGCATCGGCATCCACATTTCAAGTAACAAAAAACAAACCAAAGTGACAACTTATTCATGGTCTTAATTACTTGATGAAGCCAGTTATCTTCTTCTTGTCATTTCACTCTTTTCAACATAATTCCTGTACCATGACCATCAACGGCACTTCGGACACATACGTGACATTATCATACAACTAACTTAGGAGATTCTCTATGTAATGATATTTAATTAACGATAGAATTCTCTGGCCAATGTTCATTTTTGGGCAGGTAAAACCGACCGTCATGCGTTTTGTCACTTGTTTTCTTTTTTGTCTCCACCGTTTGAAATGGGCCGTTTATTCTGGCGGTGCGTTATCTGAGTATTCGGTCTCAAACGAACGAATTAGACAGGCAATGGTAGGCGTCGAGAACTCTCTCGTTACGCCTACCTGAGTCTTTTTCTTCACCCACCCTCGTTGTTTTTTTTTTTTTTTTTTTTCTTAAATGTTTTTCAACGGTGGACATGAGGCAGCACACGTGATGGATGGGTTGGATCTGTGAAAGTGACCCAGCTTGGCTCACGGCTATGGGAGTTACGCCTGCAAGGGGTGGGTGTTGACTTTATAGTCGACGACGGCAAGAAGGACTGAATGTCCTCTCTTCCTTCCATCCGTTGTCTCTCAAATCATCCATCCATCAATCATCTCCCAACGGTTTTGGCAGATTCATAGGAGAGCGCGATTGAGAGAAGCAGGTAGGGCAAGTTATTATTCTTGTAACCATCTTCAATTCTGTTTTTTTTTTTTTTTTAAACCCTCTTTTTCGTGTTGATTTTAATCCTTTGTCAATCTTCAAACCCTCTGTTTGTATTTTATCATCGTAGCTCTTAATTGCAGTCTCAGTCCCAGTCTCAATCTCAATATTCTCATACATGCAAAAGCAAGTACAATATTAGTACATCTCAATCCAACAGACGCCCTTGACCACTATTAGTGGAGGAGGAGACTAGCAATAGCAGCAGCAGCAGCAGCAAAAGCAAAAGCATGGGAGGAGGAGGAGGAGGAGGCAATCCCATCAACGGCAGGGAGGAGAACCGTACCCATGGTATCCAGATCCCACCTGGGCGAAGGTTACCCGATTTCTTGCAGAGTGTAAATCTCAAGTATGTGAAGCTTGGGTATCACTACCTAATAACCCACCTCCTCACCCTCTGTCTCATACCCCTTATGGCCATCATCCTCCTTGAGGCTGGCCGTATGAACCCTGACGATGTCCTTCAGCTCTGGAACCATCTCCAGTACAACCTCGTATCCGTCCTTGTTGGCTCTGCCTTCCTCGTCTTCGGCTCTACTGTATACATGATGACCCGTCCCCGCCCTGTCTTCCTTGTCGACTACTCCTGCTACCGCCCCCCTTCTCACTTGAAGGTCCCTTCCTCCCGCTTCATGGAACACTCCCGTCTCTCCGGCAATTTCGAAGAATCCTCTCTCGACTTCCAGCGCAAGATCCTTGACCGCTCCGGCCTTGGTGAGGAGACCTATCTTCCCGAGGCCATGCATTACCTCCCTCCCCGCCCCTCCATGGCTGCCGCCCGTGAAGAGGCCGAGCAGGTCATGTTCGGTGCCCTTGATTCCCTCTTCCTAAATACCGCTGTCAAGCCCAAGGACATTGGCATCCTCGTTGTTAATTGCAGCCTCTTCAACCCGACCCCATCCCTCTCCGCTATGATAGTCAACAAATACAAGCTCAGGGGCAATATCCGGAGCTTCAACCTTGGGGGCATGGGCTGCAGTGCTGGGGTTATTGCTGTTGACCTGGCCAAGGATCTCCTCCAGGTCCATCGCAGCACCTACGCCGTTGTTGTCAGCACTGAGAACATAACCCAGAACTGGTACTTTGGTAACAGCAAGTCAAAGCTCATCCCCAATTGCCTCTTTCGAGTAGGGGGCGCAGCCGTCCTCCTCTCCAACAAGTCTGCCGACCGCAGGAGGGCCAAGTACAGGCTCATCCATGTTGTCAGGACCCATCGTGGGGCCGACAACAAGGCTTTCCACTGTGTCTACCAGGAGCAGGACGCCACTGGCAAGGTGGGGGTCTCCCTCTCCAAGGAACTCATGGCCATTGCTGGAGGGGCTCTCAAGACCAACATCACCACCCTGGGGCCGCTTGTCCTCCCCATCAGTGAGCAGCTGCTCTTCTTCGCCACTCTTGTCGCAAAAAAACTGTTCAACTCCAAGGTCAAGCCCTACATTCCAGATTTCAAACTCGCCTTTGATCACTTCTGCATACATGCTGGGGGAAGAGCCGTGATTGACGAGCTGGAGAAGAACCTGCAGCTCCTACCAGTCCATGTTGAGGCTTCCAGGATGGCCCTGCATCGATTCGGCAATACATCCTCCAGTTCCATCTGGTACGAGCTGGCTTACATTGAGGCCAAGGGACGGATGCGCAAGGGCAACCGCATCTGGCAGATTGCTTTCGGGAGTGGCTTCAAATGTAATAGTGCCGTTTGGCAGGCACTTCGGACCGTTAAACCATCACCTGGTGGTCCTTGGGAAGACTGTATTGATAGGTATCCTGTGCAAACAATCAATGGCTTCACTTATACACAGCCACAGGCACAGCATTAGTCTTCGGCGATGGTGATGATGATGCATCAACTTGATTCTCATTTGACTCTCAAAGACATTTCTACAAACGCCTTCTATTCACGATCGCGTCTGTTTGGGTATTTATCTCAAAGGTTTCCTCAGAATGCTGTTTTCCCTTTCATTGTTCCTTCTTTTCTTCTTCTTTTTTTTTTTCCCTGGTGTGTGCATGTTTGCCAAATCCTTGGATTGTTGTTATTTTTGTACCCTAGTACTGTTCAAAATTTCAAGCTGCATGCTTAGTTTGACATGCTGCTCCAGAGAGCTCTCCTGGGTGTTTCTTACATTGCTGCATAAAGAGCAGTATCATTTTAGTGCACCCTTTCCTAAACAAAAATTAATGATTAATGTTGATGGTTGATGATGGATGTGCTCTGTTATCTGTTGATATGGGTTCTATAAATAACTAATAAACATATGAGGCATGCCTGTCTCCATCTGCATCCAGACATGCTTGGGATGAGGCAGGTGGTGGGGGGTTGTGTGGCTGCTGTTCAGTTGATGACCTTTGATTCATATTAATGTCAAGAGTGCATCTTCTTATGGCTATGCTACTATGATTTGTGAAGGTGATCCGTGGTTGCGAGCGAGTTTCTTTAGCTTGCATTTATGGAATTCGTGCATGTAATTATTGGAACTTGTCGTACTGCATTTGTTCGGATCTGGCTTTTGATTCACATGAGTGTGAAATCATAGGAAGACTGTCTTATGCAATCTCACCTCTTTGGTACTCATCTCATGCATTTTTCTGGCAATGTTATTATGAACCACACCTGTGTGTTGTGAGGTCATGCAGATTAATCATTCAAAAAAAAAAAGAAGTCATGCAGATTATTATTGGATCATGTTTTCATTGGAATCGATGCATTGCTTTTTTACTTGTTTAGGATCAAGGTTTTCAAAGGCATGAGGAGGCGTCACAGCCTCAGTCTTAAATAATAAATCAAATAAAATTTTAAAAGTAGGAAAATTCTGAAAGTAATTGACAAAAATGTAAAGAATGTAGTAAATATGTGCAATGTGTGCTGCATTGCTCTATTTTTGTTCATTGCCAATCTGCAATGATGCCTGCTGGATTAACGTCATGGATTGCAAAAATGGATTACATTATGTGCCATATTTATTAGTTATGATGCGGTGCTCTCATAGCATAACAATGTATAGTGAGTGCATTTAGCTGTGGTTGGATACATGTACAACCCAATCAACCAATTAGACTGCCCATCGAAGCTGACCCACTCTTTGTGGGCCACCATGCAAAGAATACATCAATCAAATGATTTAATGATCATAAAATTGGCTTCTGTTTTATACCTGCCTGTTTTCCAATCATGATTGGGATGGTTAGGATTGTCTGATTGAGATAATCTTTGTAAGTCATAAGCAATCCAAGATGGGACAACCAAATGGATGGTTTTGATTGATTATAATCTATTTAGGCCTCTCAACCATCTATTTTGTATGTTCGTCGGATGGTTATAATCATCTGATTGGTGTGATTTTTGCTCGATGGCCTTTGAAATGTGGTCCAAAATCCAAATTAATTGATTTGACAACCCATGTTGTCCAGATGCCACCCTTACATAAAATGGTAAAATTTAAAAAAAAAAAAAAAGAACTAATAGAAATTTAATTTTTTTAAATGCCCAAATAACGTGAGGTGTGCCTCAACACTGAGCCTTATGCCTTTGCTGCTTGGGACTTCAGCGTCATGTAGACTAGCCTCAGGAATGGCCTCAATGCCATTTTCTCTCCCTTGCCTCAAGGCGCAAGCTTTGATGTGTGGGGCATGCAGCCTTTAAAAACAAGTTTTAAGATAATGATACAAGAGTGATCATAGGTGACAACTCTATTGGAATTTCCCAGTTCAAGTTCTCTTTATCAGCCTTTTTGCATGAGACAGTGATCCTCAACTACTTAATTTACCCTAACCATCTTCCCAACCTCCGGGATAGTTGCCGGCAGAAGATGCCCCACAGGTGGCACTCAATGAATCACTCTCAACAATTGATGGATCTTGCATGTGAATGAGTTCTTTTAGGCCTGTCCGTAAGACCCAAATCTCCGCCGCATTGGAGTCCACAGCCCCAATAGCACTAGGTGGATATGCAACAAACCTCACCTTGCCCATTCCTAATAATCCCTCCAATCCATGCAGGGTCCAGATTGCCCATTGAACTGCCATCAAAATTGATTTTCCACTTTCCCATGTGGGGCAGGGTCCAACATATATGGTTATTCAGTAGACAAGGTCCAGCCTTGATTACTTCAATCTAACCTCTCCTCTAGTCCTTGAACCGTGTCCATCGTCTTATTTGTTGATTCCGAAGCATTTTGAAATTCTTGTTATTCCTTCCAAATCAACAACCAAGCTGTTGGACATGGAAGAGAGCCACCACAAGATTTCTCCTCCTCGGAACCTGTAACCAAACTTCCAAGCTTCTGAATGATTGTCCAGTGTACATTGATTGGGACATCAACCAACTTACTTCAAAAAGGCTCAATATGTACCTCCAAATTTCTTGAGCGGAAGAAGAATGTATGGAAAGATGATTTACTTTCTCCTCCACCCTTAAATACAGATAGCATTTGTTAACTATAATTCTTTGTTGATGTCAGAGATGGTCCAGCTTGAGGACTATCTTTCCCAGTCACCCAACAAAATGCTGCCACCCATGGAGGTCAAATTAGGTTTCATACTGAATACATAGGATCACAATGCTTTCTCAAACCCAACATCTCCATATAAAATGAGCGGACAGATTCATCATGCTGTCTTTTTTCCCTTCCACAGTGTGATTCTTTTTTGCGTATTTGTGCAGTTCATTGATTTCTTGGATTTTTGTTACTCTTGTACCCTATTACTGTTCAAAAGTTCAAGCTTCGTGCTTCTTATGATGTGCTGCTTTAGAGAGCTCTGAGTATCTATACCCTGTGGACATCAATTTAATTTAATTTAATTTTTTTTTTAAGTATTTATACTGTGCAGCTTAAATTCCTTTTCAATATATTCTCCTCATATAGCAATTGAGGCTGTCTGGAACACTTATGGCAACTCTTCTGTGATGAGTTGGTTCTAACCAAACTTATTACTAACTTGATGGTTCATGCTTTTATTTTGGATGATTGATGGGCTCTGTTTATGCTGATATACTCTATAAATAACTTTTAGATATTGTTACTGACATAGGGTTTATAGGGTTATGGTTTAGAGGTTGCAACATATTTTATGCTTAGAAAAAAAATTGCATAAAGTCCTCACTGACTTGTTTATGACAATAATATGAAGGTGAGGACTCTTAAGACAATTTTGCAGTCCTCTCATTAGCAACCTTTCTGCATGAAACACTGTGGTTATCTCCTGTTCCTCTATAGGGTAGAGATTTCCTATGCTCCTAAGGCATCTTGTATTGCAGAAAAAAAAAAAAAAAAAGGATATAAGAAAAAACATATGATACCAAAGCTGAGCTCAGCTTCCATCACACTGCTTATTATCCAATATCCCTGCTCAATTGGAACTGTTAGCAATCATGGCATGGCCTTTTCGCCTAAATCTCACTGTTCTCTCTTCAATTATCAATGCTGTCAGGTTTCACAAATCTCATGAATCAATTCCAAAGTAAACGTATGTGGTGGCTCCTAAACAAACTTCTCTCCTACCGAGGGCTTTAATCGTGGTCAAATTTTTTTTTCGGTTGGTCCAATCGGAAATTGTTCTATCATTGATGTATCTGCAATTCAATATGGATGGATATATCCCACATATACATGTCTCTCAGAGCCAGACCAAGTACTCCAAGAGCACTTATCCATAAACCGGTTACTAGTACAAATAGCATATTGTTGAACCGGGAATGAGTTTATATACTCGCCAGTCACCTCAACGTCCTTGGGGTGATCTCATAGTTCCTACAAGGTGGAGACGATGGGGCAATCCATGGATTTCCCTTCCTTTTGCCACATTTCGCTCAAAGGGTTGAAGGGGGATAGTGCATTAAGCTGTTCGCAAGGGCCAACATGATCCTCTTCCCCAGGGATCCTAGATGAGGGAACCCTAGGACAGCCGCCAACTCCAACTATCATCCATGTACGATCCATACTAGATCTGACCAAATGCCCATCCTACCTCCTCTACATTCTTGACAACCTATCTTTGTCTCAATAGAGTCTTTCAGTAGCATGTTTCGGTCCTCTTTCCCATTACTTAGAAAAAGAGAGCCGCCAGTTCAGGTGCAAGATACTATCATTACCACCTAGACAATTAGACATCCAACCCGTAATCGATACGACCCAATTGCAAGAGCGGAGCTCTACCAACTGAGTTATATCCCCTCGAGCCAAGTGGAGCATGCATGAAGGAGTCAGATGCTTCTTCAATTCTTTTCCCTGGCGCAGCTGGGCCATCCTGGACTCGAACCAAAGACCTTGCTCGTGGAGTAAATCATTGCAACTATGATCCAACCAATTGGGAGATAATTAATAGATTCTTTTTCAGGAGCGATTCATCCTTCCCGAACGTAGCATAGAACTCTCCGTTGTACTGCGCTCTCCAAGTGTGCTTGTTCCCCCTTTCTTCCTTACCATGGCAAGTCTTTGTGAAATAACTCCGATGAGAAGCAAAAGAAGGCGTTAAGAAACCCTCTTGGCCCAACCCTAGACACTCTAAAATCCGTTTTCAAACTTGCACCCATTTTGAATCAAGAGATAGATAAATAGACACATCCCATCGCACCGATTGGGGGCTGTTCATAGTGATCGAGGAGTCGAAGACCAAGAAGTGAGTTATTTATACCAAGCATTCTTCTTATGGCTAGATCCAATCTCTCGGTCCTTGCGGAAAGGAAAAAGAATTTTACGTTCTTCCTTTCGGGAAGGGAGAATTAGGGAAATCCTATTAATTTCTACTCTCCAGACCTTTGAGAAAAGCATGAAAAAAACGCTCGAATGGTACAATCCCTCCAGACCCGTCGAAATCAAATAGTTATCAACTTCCAATTCAACACAAGAAAGAAAGTCAAATCAAAGACTCAAGGGTCGACTCATTGCTTCTATTGCCTCTCCATTCCCAAGCCGAAACTCAATAAAGTCGAGATTCCAACCTTGTTCGCATCCAACTTCTTCTAGTCACCTTGCCTTCCCTTCCCTGTGCTGGTAGCTCTTTTAGGGCTAGAATCTCTTTCCTAGCGAGTTTGCTTGTTGGACAGGGCCTGGGCTTGACGACCATCTTACCTCAAAAAGATGAACGATCGAATGGCGTTTTTATTCCCCTCAACCCCTTCCTCCTTTTTTTGGGTTTGGTTTGATAGGGAAACAGACACGGTACCGCCAATTGACTAGCAACACATATGTGGGATTCGCTATGGGATTGCCCCCGCTTGCAGCTTGTAGCTTGCTGATCTTTGTGTTAAAAAATGACACAAAGTTGGATTTGAGTAGATGTTGGTCGAAAACGTTTCTCATTCATAGTGGAACAAAATAGTCTCGCTCAATGCGTCATTTGATTTGATGTATATTCGCCATCAGAGTTTTGGAAACTTCGAAACTCAAACCCATAAGCGTCTTCTAAAAGACTTATGGTTTAGCAGCTATACCGGAGTGGAGTTGTCAACTCCACGGAAGGGACCGGACTCCCCCTTCAAATAGGACTGCGCCCTGATGACAACATAGGATGATTCATTTGATGTAAAAGAGGGGGCCCATTTCTCGTCTCGTAGGTAGGGTCAAGCATTGCATCGTAAGGAGGTGGGAGTCATAAAACACTATCAAATACGAACGGAGGGAAGGGAATGGACCCGCCACCCTTTTACTAGTATTTGTTATTTGATGTTCTCTCCACCTTTGATGAATATGCCTGTGACATAGAAAAATAATTTTGTACCTTGTTTTGCATCCTTCATAGCTTGCATGCCCAATTGCAATTTTTTAGCATTCGAACTATTTGGTACATGCATTATAGGACACATTCAGTATTTTCCTTATGTTCTATGTGAGTATAGACTTATTATTTCTTTCCTTATTTTCTTTTTATATAGAAGGGTACTTTTTTTTTAAAGAGAGAGAGAGAGAGAGAGAGAGAGAGAGAGAGAACAAAAATTTATTAGAATGCCCACCAAAAGGCACGAAAAGAATACAACGCAATGCTAAAATGCCAAAATAGAAGAAAAAGAAGCACCCTTAGCTACATATACATGAGGAGCCTAACCCTTAAGAAGACCTATAACTATCTTTATCACCCTGTCCACGGAGGACCTCCCATTTCTGAAACACCTCTCATTCATCTCTTTCCAAATGGCCTAAAAAATAGCCAAAATGAGAAGCGTCCAAACTACTTTGCTAGCCTTCCCACCATGTCCTTCATGCCCCTCCCAGAGAAGAGCCTCCACAAATTCCAACACAACCCACACCATATGAGACTCGATAAGGAAAAACTCCCACACTTTTCGAACAAAGGTGCAATGGATAAATAAGTGGTTGATTGACTATGCTTCATCCATGCACATCAAACAAATGTTTAAGAGAATAAGAGATCTCCGTTGAAGATTATCAATAGTTAAAACTCTCTTTCGACTGACCGACTGCACAAATGCCACAACTCAAGGAGGGGCATCCATAATGCCATTGGAGAAACAGATGAGAGGGGTCGGGTTGCTACTTGAACCAGATGTAAGTATGAAGAAAGAAGCCACAAAGAATTTTCCAAATTGGTGCCCTTCCCAAATCATCGTGTCCTCCACCTGAGAGGAAGGAGTAGCATGTAAACTCTATAACCTTATCATCGGTCAAATTCCTACGGCATGGAGGGCTCCAAACGAGAGAACTGCCACAACTAGAGTAGCATCAAGAAATTGAGACAAAGTGGTCTAGAGCGTGAACAACTTACCCAGGAAAGACATCTTGAAGCGTCCTATCGCCACACCAAACATCCACCAAAAAGTGGATATAATTCCCATTTCCAAGAGCGAACAAGATCCCTCTCTGGACTCTGTGTTCCATCGACAGGATAGCTTTCAAGATGTTCGAGGCACGGTAGAGAGAAGAACGCTTCACAAACCAACCCCCTCTTGAACTCAATACTTATGGACAATTATCTCCCTCCAAAGACTATCCAAATCAGTGCCAAGCTTCTAATGCCATTTCCCAAGAAGTGCTATGTTCATGAGCCCTAAATCTTTTATACCCACCCCCTGTTCAACAATCAGCCTATAGACCTCTCCCCATTTAAGGATATGAAACTTCTAGTCGTGGTGAACCCCTTTCCAAAGAAAGTCCCTTCTCAACTTTTCTAGCCGCTTTAGCACCGATCGGGGACACTTGAAAAGAGACATAAAATAAACAAGCATGTTCAAAAAGGTCGACTTAATGAGAGTCAACCTCTCTCCCAAAGAGAGGTACTGGCATTTCCAACTTGCTAGCTTCCTCTCGATTCTTTCAACCACCTTGTCCCACAAGTGATTGGCTGGCTTCCCTATGCAAAGAGGTAGGGCTGAGGTACGTAGAGGGGAACGACCTTTCTTACAGCCAAAGAAATTTACAAGCCAATCCAACTCCTTGTCGGGAACATGAAACCCCAACATTTCACTTTAGCCTCATTAATCTTAAGCCCCAAGACCACTTTGAAACAAACAATGATTTTTCGAAGATTGTCCACAGAAATCACATCCACATTGCAGAACAAGATGGTGTCAGCCACACATTGGAAGTGGTTGATCTGATGTCCGCTTTTGGAGACCTTGAAGCCGCTGACTAATCCATTCTCCTTTCCCTTTGACACCTTCTTGCTAAGCGCCTCACCAACAACCACAAAGAGGTAGGGTGAAAGGGGATCCCCTTGCCTAAGACCCCTAGAAGCCTTAAAGAATCCTCCTAGAAGGGTACTTTTGTCCCTTCATAAATTTGAGTTGTACAGCTCATCATGATCTCGTTTGAATTGGTAAGGTTTGGAACTTTTACCATGGCGAACTCTATGGAATCATCGCTAGAGACACACTATTGTAGGGTCGTTAGATCCATGCTTCCAAATATCTATATCGTATCAGCCGATAATGGTGTATTGTATCTTTAGGGCCAGAACCGTTACTCTTTATGGGTTCAAAAGGCCCACTTCAAAGATCAATAGGTGTATCAGCCTGTATTGGTGCCGGTATGCTGTCGCGTATCACATTGCAGCTGACATGCCTATAAGATACCATTTATTTATTTATTTTGCGTTTCCTTTTTTGAAATCAATTTTTTACTTTTAGTCCTTATATTTTAATGCATTTTGTTCTTTTCAAGCATATTGGAGGGCTAGGAACTCATTTTCGACCAGATATGGGCCTATTTTGGAAGAGAGAGTTGAGTGTGATTTGACAAACTTAAGTGGAGAGGAACCGATTTCATAGTTATGTTTATACTGACAATATATCGATTACTTTAATCCCATGAGTAAATGTCAAAAACAGAAATAAATGATAGATTCTTGTGTTTCCCATTTACTCCCTTATATATATATATATATATATATATATATATATATATATATATATCACATTTTTTTGGCAAAAAAGAAAAATCCAGCATGGTCCAATACATGGTTGAAACAATCACAGTTCGTCCTGTATCATATTGTTTCAAGCCAAGCTGATATGTGCTCCAAACCGATTTTCAGAACCTTGGTTAGACCTCAAAGATGGGCGTTAAAATCTCCTCGTCTGGTTATTTGTCTCAAAGGGTTAATCACAATGTTGTTTTCCCTTTCAATTCTCTATGTAAGTTTGCTGAATGATTGGACTGTTGTTATTGTACCCTGGCGCTGTTCAAAATTTCAAACTGCATTGTTCTTATGTTGTGTTGCTCTAGAGAGCACTCCTTTGGTGCTTGTTTCCTTGAGAAGAGCAATATGTTTTTAGTGCATCCTTTTCTTTTAAACATGGTCTCCCATTTGAGGATATGTTTGTACTTCAATGATTGATGATGACTTGAATATTTTTGTGATAACTGTGTGATGGGTTGGTTCTAAACAAACCAATGAAATTTTGATGGTTTATGTTTTAGTTTTGGATGAAGGATGGGTCTGTTGTCTGTTGATATGCTTTATAAATAAGTTACAGGTATCATTAATTAAGTAGACTCATATGTTTCAAAAACTAATATAGGGAACTCATGAGTCATGCGTGTTTACATCTACATTTGGAAATGCCTCAGATGGGGCAGGTGGTGGGGGGTTGTACTGCAGCTGTTTGGTTGTGGCCATTTGATTCATTCATTAGGAGTTCATTTATTATGGCAACATTACTAAGGCATGGCGGCATTCAAAGCAAGTTTCCTAAGCTTGGTTTTAGTGAAATTGAGCATTACTTCTTGGCAGTCCTTTGGGCGATTTGGGCAGAAACGAATAACCGCTGCTTTAGGATTTCTAGCATTTCTGTGGCCGGAGTTTTATCGCGCTTCCTTGTTTTCTTTAGGGACTGGGCTCCTTAAGAGCTTCTCAATTTTGGGCTGGGGTTTTTCTGTTGGGGGACTGTTTGTTTGTTTGTTTGTTTTTTGGCTTCTTTTGATTTTCTCTTCGCTAGTTTAGTTCCTCTCCCTGTATTTTGTTTCTCTTTCTCAATAATATTCTCATCTTAAAAAATATATATATAATAACTTTGTGCCTAGTTTGCAACTTTCGTCACTTCTAGTCCCAAGTGCAAATATGGAGGCGATTTCTTACGTGCATTTTATGGGCAAGTATTGGGTATTTTTCTTTGATACAGTTGTTAGTTAAGACTTAAGTTCTTTGCTACGGCCCCACGTGTGTACAAGGCATACCATCCATCTATACACCATCTCATGTGCCAGTGTGGAGGATAGGTGCCATATCCAAGCGGTCCATCAGGTGATTCTGATGCATGCATGTTCTTGCCCAAAAATAAAGCTACTCCACTTATCTAATGTGGCCCACCTGACAAGTGGACCTACCTGGTTAGAAAATTTTCTGCCATTTTTATTTCCAACAGACCACTCCTTTTGTCTAATGTGGCCCACCTGACAAGTGGACCAACCTGGTTCTTGGTTCTGTGCATCTATTGCTGAATCCTGTAATGAATGGATTGGGTCTTGTATTTATGTGCCATGCTAGCACATCTGGTGGTGTGTACACGTACCTGAGCTACCTCCTCACACACACACACACTGGGCTTAGCAAAGCTCTTGGCTGACATTTCTTTCTTTACTTTCTTTTTACGGAGAAGAGTCTTTCATCCCATCTTACATTCGAATTGTTATGAATCTATCATCCCATTGCTAAGGCCATTAGGAACTTCTAGTAAGGTCAACTCTATGGAATCAGAACTAGTGACACTTTACTATCCTGGAGTTGGACTCTCAAAGATGTCTCAGATCATCTCCCTCTGCAATCATATTTGTCTGTTTAGATTTCCCCTTTCATTTCATTTCTTTTCTTCTTTGTGAGCAATTTTACTGATTTCTTTGCGAGCAAGTTGATGATGCAAAATGAATGAACTTACTCTGTGTTATAGACGCACGCACACACTTTGGAGCTGGTTCAATTGATGAATTTTGGCATCTTTCCACGCCTCATCTTTAAAATATATTTCTCTCTAATTGATTTTGTACATTTCATGTATGGATTGATCTTGAAGTCTGTCTATGAGTTTGCAATAATTGCTATTTTAATGCTCAAGGTAAGTATTAAGAGCATCATTTCTAAATACTAGATAAGTCAATGCTAATCCCAAATATGAAACAACAATGGGTATAGCTCTGCACCATTCTCATTAGGTCTGTTCTAGCTGATAGATTTAAGTGATATAACAAATTCTATATTCTTTTCAACAAACTCAGCGCGTCACATTTTAAAAATGTACATGTTGCAAGCCGGATGTTGGAAGAACTCGAGATCCAATAATCTTGTTTAGCATGTTTCGACTTTTGAGAATATGATTCCTTAGCCTTCTAATCTAGCTCTGTTTTTTATTACCCCTGTAATGCTCTCAGATTAAGAAATATTTGAAGTTACAGCTTGCGCGAATCTTTTCCATACTTGATTTTTTTTTTTTTTTCTTTTTTTGAAGGGTAACAGTGAATTTATTGAGCAGCCTTCGGAAAAGAATACAACCAAAACCAACTATTAAACAAAAAGAGAGGAAAGGATACAATTGTCAGTGGGTTTGGCACAGGAGGCCCCCAATCCACGACAAGCCGTTTAATAGACCTAACAACACCGAGAGAAGAGCCTGATAGGTTCCAGAAAGTTTGGTTATTCCTTTCCAACCATATGGCCCAGAGAGTCGCCGTGAGGGTGAGACGCCAGATTGCAGTCTTTTCCTTCCCTAATCTCCCTCCATGCCAAGCCATAAGGAGGCCTTTGATTGATCTCGGCATTGCCCAAGAGGCTTTTCTAACCCCATACTTGATGTTTTCCATACTTCTTCATCTTCGTTCTTAAGTGGATAACATCTTTTTTTAAACATGCAGCTACATTAGTCAAAGCTTGAACCCACAGCCGGGGTGACAAATATCACCAACATTTTGAAAACCTCACAATAATTTCGCGAAAAATACACAATGATATTATCGCAAGAATTTCAAAATATCGGCAGACTTTAAAATATCATGTTTTTTATCTTGATATTACTTGAAAAGTTAAAAAATAAATAAATAAATAAATTATAAACTACTCAATATATAAATATATATTTCAAAATTTTAAATTATTTATTAATTTATAATAAATATTAGATTTTCCCAATAATATCCCGAGAAAAAACCTCAAAATTGAAAATCTCCTGAGAAATTTACTGGTCGAGAAATTTCAAAGAATGAGATTTGTCACTATGCACGCAGCTCCTACTCGAAAATTGAACACCCTAACATCACACTGTAAGTAGTGAGTTACTTGTAAATCCTTCTATTTGTTTTTTTATTAGCAAGTAGTTTTCTGTTCTGAAACGTGCTAGAGCAAATCTGACTGGTTTGGACCTCCAGGTGGACTCAACCCTCCAGGAATTGAGGTCCAATTTGGGTTCTAAATCAGTGGCTAAGGTGGTGATGATGATAAAAGAATTATGCACAATTTTCACCCAGCCCGAGATGGAACAGGTGCAAGGATTGTAGTTGTCTTTTCTCCCTACCTCTATGGATGATTCTAGAGATTAGTCAGTTAATGACACCTTAGCAAGGTATTGTATAACAGTAACAGTGGCTGTAACAGCTACCACCGCTACCTTTACGATACAAGGTGTAACGGCCATTACAATCTCTCTCTCAAAAAAAAAAATCCGAAAAACTTGTATCGGCCACGTAATAGTGTTATGGGGCCTTAATGTCCTTTATGGGAGGCGTTACAGGCAGTTACGGGAGCTGTAACGACCTTTACAGATCATTTTTTTGATAACGGTCGTTACAACCCTGTAACAACGTGTAACGGTTGCCACCGTTACCTTAACGTAACGGCCTTTATGGCCCTGTAACAGCCTTTACGGCTCACCATGCACCTCAGTCAATAACCACACAGATGGATGGTGACCTCTCATTATCTATTGCAACAATAGCAAAAAGATGCACTTGAGCTTTCAATGTCATGATGAAATGTTTGGGTGTACTTCTATTGCTTGAGAAAAACCATGATCAATTAAAAGCATAGTTGGGTCCTTACTCTTGCCCCGGTGGTAGACTCGCAAGAGTTTCAACACCGGGTCCATAGGTAGTGAAATCCCACTACGGCCTGAGTGTGTGTTGTGAAAAAAAAAAAAAAGCATAGTTTAAAAACTCAAAAAGTCAACTCTGACTCGATTCTTCAGCCAATTAAACTCGAATACTTGATATATTCTTCACTTGATTTGGTACTTCATAATTAAATTACATACCAATAATTAAAGTAGTAATAGACAGTTTGACCATGCAAAGTATTTAAAATGAGCAGAGTATGGTATTGTGGTGATACATCTCCTTGGTGAAGATTGTGAGTTAGAAACCTGCCAGCCTTTAGTAGGACTGTTTGGTTGACAGTCCTAAAATGAGTTTCTGAAAATATTTAAAAAAAAAAAAAAAAAAAACAGAAAAAAGAAAGGAAATACAATATTTGTTGAATTGATACTGTAGGGTATAATTCCTGAAAGTTAATTTAATTTGGAAATGCTGCGTTGTTGACATTCTGCTTTCTTGTTTTCTCTTACTAATGTTGTATGGTATCTCATTGTTTTGGAAAAAAAAAAAAAAGTATCTTGTTAAGAGATTGTAGTAGGATGATGAGTATGATGAACGTGTAATAGGCCTTGTATCATACAACATCCAATGGAATGACGAGGGGATCATCCCATCATCACCATTATCATTCAAGCCATCATCTTCGTGGTTGTCATCATCAACGTTATTCGAGCACATCATCATCACCACCACCATAGTGTGGGCATCAGCATCATCATAGAAGCATTTCATGGCACTTTTTTCTATTTTTTTGCACTATGTTCCAACAAAGAAAGTTTGTAATGTATGTTCGAGTTCCAACTTAAGTTTGAACAAATGGGGCATGTGGTTCAGGGGTACAAATTGGTGGTGTGATGGAGCTCATTATGGATGATGCATGCACTAAAGATCCATCAGATTGGAAGATCTTGTCTATATTCGATCTGCCATTTTTTTTAATATTAAATGTGAGTTATTATTTTTATTTCCTTTATTAACCTTCTATCTATTGCACTACTTTCAGCTGGGAGATTTTTGGTGCATGGGCCATCTACAATGAGGACATAATGTACAAAGGAACGATTGCCTCATTTGTTCAACTAATACCCTAATTATAGAGATCCACGCTGCTGGAACATATGCATCAAATTAGTGTATTGCTTCCTTTATAGGTTCTTAGCCTCCAGCCTTTAAAACTTTTTTTATAGGAAAGGTATAGGCTTGAACCTGAGACTTCGAAGTTGAAATGCACTGTCTACCAACTGGGCTTTCCCCCAAAGATGGGATTCTAAGCAGCTATTGAGATTGGGAAATCCAAGAATTTTTTTTTTAAAAAAAAAGCGTAGCTCAAGAAAATATTTTTGTTAATTTTGGAGTTAAGATGATAGGGTGCGTGATGCAGCTTGCCCTTAAAATGGTCATTACACAAGCATAAACAGACAGATGAAATTGAATTATTGTTAATATATTTATGTTTATCTTAAAAGAGGGGTTGATGCTTCTTTCTTCCTCTCCTTTTGGTGATGGCTACTGTTATTATGATCTCTCTTTACAATAAGGCACTTTAATATCTGGCATCTTATTCCGGTCAACACTTAGGTTGTAGATTGCATCAGGTTCAAAGGACCAGCTACACCCTCCATAGCATCGGAGCAAATCAGTTTTGTAGTTGTAGATCATGAGCACACACGGTTTCCTCAACCCTGGAAACCAGTACTCGCAAAAGTGATTTGGTATGTCACTCCCAGGGTGAATCCCATAATAAAATGCCTCGTATGTCGCTGCTAGCGGAAGTGTAAACCTTTGATCCCAATGCCTGCTTCGAACCCGCGCAACGGATCCGTAGTCGATGATTCAAATTGCGGGTTACTATGTCTACTGCCGCAGTATTGTACCAGGCCGATTCTGATTCCCAGACAGCAACCAGCAGCATGACCGCCACCAACGCACTACTCCATACATTCCTCATTCCTTGTTTCTTATTGAGATGAGAAGCTAGCCCTGCCCCTAGCTGATGGAATTGCTACTCTATTGCTCTCAAATACCTTACCAACCTCTCTTATATTATATAGTCCATACGTACACCAAGCTTGTGCAATAAACGCCTGGGCCTATTACACCTGACTATTACTGTCATTTATTATTTATATTATCGTGCCTCGTTTGCCATGCATCTGCATGTGGGGGACGTACGTTTCTTTTCATCTGGGCCGTTGAAATTGTGTATCTTCTTGTGGATCAACACCGGCCCAGATGATCTTAACCTTGTCATTTTGGTCATTGAGTTCCAACTACTGGATGTTATATTTTACCGTTGGTTCGATCGAGCTGACAGTGGGTGATGATCTGAATCGCCTGATTGGCATGATTTTGTGTCTGCATTCTCGACGTCATAGTCTACGGTCTGGATTTATACGCATTTTTACGTTGTGGATGCAATGGATGAGACACCATAGCTTAAACAAAGATGGTGTACTTTCAACGTGGTCTTCTCCCGAAGGCAGTTCTTTTTCCTGCAACATCAAAAACTGAAACGGAATGCTATACTTTGTTTTGAATTAATTGTGCGTGCGTTATTGTAAAAGGAATTTTACAAAAATAATAATAATAATAATAATTAAAAATAAAAAAATAAAAAAATTTACATTTCCAGACCCTTTTCAAGATGGTTTATAAAACATTGCCTCATTAATGGCTTTTAGTCTCTGTTCAAAACGGCGGCTAAAAGGTGGGAATATTGAGCTCAGATCCAATACATGAAAAATGGCTTATTTCGGTTCAAAACGGTGGCTAGAAAGTTAAAAACCTAGGCTAAAGCCTTTAGTTTTGGTTTTCCCTCAGTTAATCAAATTTGGGGCTGCAAGCCACGTAGTTAAAGGCTTTACCTTCAGTTTGGACAACCGATCCTAAGAAGTATTTCAGTCTCAGTTCTTTAGCTGAGGCTAAAAGGACCTTTTAGCTATGATTCTTCAAGTGGGGCTGAAAGAGCCTTTTTTAACTTGGGTTGTTTCGGAACGAGGCTAAATTAGCCTCAGTTGTTTCTAAGTGATGCTAAATCTAAATTTGAGCCTCAGTTGCCTACAGTTAAGGCTAATTTTCAGTTTTTAACTTCAATTCTTGACAACTGAGGCTACAGCATTTAACCATAGGCGTTAAATCCATTTTTTTCCCTCAATTGACAAACGCTAAATTCATCTTTAGCAACTATTTCCAACCCTGTCAAATGGATAGCTAAAACAAATTTGAGTGGTCCGAATTCAGTGAGTGAAAGTAACAGATGTCATCCAATCAATGTGATATTCAAGCTATGTTAAATCCCCAATTGGGGTCCATGATTTCGGCAGTCCAGGTTGATCTGCATGAATGCCACCATTTGATTGGTTGATGAGTGGCCATAACTAGGTGGTTTGTGCCTATGGAATGGCGTGTACATTCCAATATTCTTTAATCCTGCATGAAAGGGTGTGAAGAGATTTTTTTATTTTATTTTTTTAAAGATCACCATCTTGCTCAAATGAATAAGACCTTGAAATCATAAGGCATAATGGCTCTCAAATCCACAAGAGTTAAGATAATTGAAAAATACTTTATTGAAATCTGCATCTCAAATAAAATTACAAAGTTTTAAATAATAAAATGAAAACCTAATTAAGAGTCATAACACAAATAAAATGAAACTTTCTAGAAGAGTAAAACTTACTAAAAATATAAAATTTTAATCTAACTAGGTATGATGATTCCTAGTATAATAAGAAGCAAATCATAAGAAGACGCAAAATACTAAAACTCCAAGAATAAAAAGTTACATCCGACCTAAAAACTTATTAAAAATAGTTGTTTTTCAAAAAAATAAAATAAGAGACTTGAATAGGAAGGAATTATTTTCTTATAAAATAGAGTGATACGACACACTTGCGAGTGTTGGTTGGCCCTAAAATGAAATTTCAGTCAAAATTCATAGGTCGCGCGTGTTGGGAAGCGCGGAAGGTGAGCCCTCAAGATCTGACGGTCTACACGAGTTTTGGAACCCTCATAAAGCAGAAGATTAATGCTCCAACGGCCCGCCTATCTACTACTGGAGTAGATGGATCTATTTACACTTCTGATCCTACAGTATAAATGGCCCTGGATTACGATCTATGGATTATATCCTCCCAAGGACAAGCCAAAATAGACAGATTACTGTGTACACTATATCTTTCTGTATACTCTCATATTTCTTATGATTGATTGCCTTTTACGAGAGAAAAATTATCCCTTTATATAGGAAATGAAGGAGAGGAGATGAGACCAGATTATCCGGTCTTCTCCCTATCTCCTATCCAAAATCAAATTCAAAATCGAATTTGAAATTTCAACAGAAAAGAAAAAGCCGGAAGAAGCCTAAATATATGGGACCCACCCACTAGTGATTGCTCACCAGTGGGCTCCACTGGTCTACGTCCAACATCTCTCACTCAATCACATTGTGAGATAGGCACAAAAATTTGTCCATCTAACTCGCCTAATAACAATCAAAGACCGAACATCGCGATCAAAAGCATCAGAGGCGTTGGACCAGCTGGATCACCGTAATCTTCTAACAGGTGCTTAAGTAGTAAGTGACCACCTAACTAGTATTCAATAACCCAAGCTTTACAATGCTTGTCCTAGTCCGCATGACTACACCGGATGGAGTTAACTCCCGATCTGAAGTACGCGGCCAACATACGCACTTATCCAACTTATCGAGTTATTCTGAAAACTTGATTTTTCACAAACTTCGACTAAAACCAATTTAAAGCAATACTTATATATATATATATATATATATATATATATATATATATATATGTGTGTGTGTGTGTGTGTGTGTGTGTGTGTGTGTGTGTGTTTTTAAGAAAAATATGGTTTGCAAAAGTCTAATAAAAACAACTCGATACTGCCGGCGGATAAGTTTTCAAGTGCGTATTTATAGTTCTAGAAACTTGGTGTAGCTGTCACGGGATTTTTCTCACGCAGATGTGTAATTTGGAATCAATCAAGCCGCTTTCCTAGCGTAACTGAGTCTGGCCAATCAAGGACCTTTCATCATAGTACACTAAAGTAGCGACACTCAATCTCATCCTCATATACACATGAGGAGGGTAGTTAAGGACACAAAGAGTCACTTACGGGACTGACTACTCGCACGTTGCAATGATTGGATCGAATCAAAGCAATCTGTAGGTAAAAGGTCTCAGCACGTGGCTACAATATACGTGTAAAGTAGACAATACTAGGTGAATGTCAGGTCTACAATACGCAGGTCATTCTATATGAGATACGACTCATCCCATAACCTCATAACCTGGCTATAAATTCAGGCTATAACATTGATCGCATGAAAAATGAATGGTGCGATTATGTTATTCGACTTTATCAGTCTCATCTTCAATCTTAAAAGATTGTAGGCGGATACAACTCACTCATATTCTCATCCTTTATTATTCACAATAAAGAAAAGTTCATACCTCAATGTATAAACATGACTCTAAATGTACCTCTCTTGTACATTCAAGGTTGGTCAACCCGTGCGAGTGGGCGACCGGCCTGCCGACAAAAATAGAAATCCTACATGATTTCTGGGTAAATGTTGATGATCTACTTGTCTAGTTTATATTAATGTTCAATACTAAATAAATGGAATGTGTTATTCATTAATGAAAGATCAAAGGTACTACAAAACAAGTACATCACTCAAGCTTTCCTCAATCCCATCTGCCTGGCGTGAACCTAAAATAGATTTCTAGCTATAGGTTTCGTCAAGGGATCAACCATCATCTCCTTCGTATAAATGTAGCTGAGGGCGACCTTATTATCTCTCACTTGATCATGGACGTAATGATAATTGATCTTAATGTGCTTAGATTTCTGGTGGTGTTTAGGGTCCTTTGCCAAGTCAATGGCAGAAGTATTATTTATCTTCAGCGATATAGGCTGACGAATACTCGGTACAACACTCGGACCCAATAGAAATCTGTGAACCCATACACACTCTTAAACTACAGCACAATATGCAATGTACTCGGCCTCCATAGATGAAAGAGTTGTGGATGTCTGTTTCTTACTCGACCATGAGATAGCTCCTCCTTCGAGTAAGAATACATATCCTGAAGTAGACTTTCCTTCGTTGGCGTTATTACCCCAAGCAGCATCAGAATATCCTTTGAGCTCGAGGCTCCTCCATAACACAACATTAGGTCTTTTGTTCCTCTGAGATAGCAGAATATACGTTTGACGGCTTGCCAATGAGATTATCCCGGGTTACTCTGATAACGGCTGACTATGCCAACTGCATAGCTCATATCCGGTCTGATACAAAGCATAGCATACATTAAGCTCCCTACTGCACTTGCATAAGGTACTGAGGACATAGTCAATTTCTCGGCTTCAGTCTGGGGACATGATTTCCTGTCTAGCTTGGTAGCTTTATTCATAGGGGTTTCAACAGCTTTTGAATTTTCCATCTTGAACCGCTCTAAGATCTTTTGTATATAGGTTGTTTGAAACAAGCCTAAAAATTTCTCAGGGCGATCCCTGATGATTTTTACCCTAAGAATAAAGTTGGTTTCATCGAGGTCTTTCATCTCAAAGTTCGAGAATAGCCAATCTTTAGTCAATATCAACAATTGCATGTCATTACCAGCTAGCGGGATATCGTCTACATATAAAGATAGTATCAGAAAAGATCTTCCAGACCGTTTCATGTATACACAATGATCTTCTTCACTCATCGTGAATCCAAAAGTGGTGATGGCCAAGTGGAACCTCATGTACCATTGTCTTGAAGATTGCTTCAGCCCATAGATAGATTTCAACAACTTACAGACTTTCTTTGGATGCTTTTTGTCCACATAGTCCATGGGTTGTTGTATGTATATTTCTTCATCCAAGTCACCATTTAAGAATGCAGTCTTTACATCTATCTAATATAACTCTAAGTTTAAACTTGCGACAATGGACAAGATCATGCGGATTGAGGAGAACTTTGCAACAGGTGAAAAGGTCTCCTCATAATAAATGCTTTCTTTTTGTGTAAAACCTTTAGCAACTAATCGTGTTTTATACTTGTCCACTGTACCATCTGCCTTTCTTTTTATCTTTAATACCCATTTATTACCTATCACTTTCCGATTGGAAGGCAGATCAACAAGTTCCCAGATTTTATTCTTTTCCATGGAAGCGATCTCTTCGTCCATAGCAGTCACTCAATCGGCCGAATTAGAAGATAATAATGCATCCTGATACAAATCAGATTCATCATCATCAACCGTAACGCAAAAGAATGTTTGCCCCTCAATATCAAAGTATCTTCGAGGAATCAATCCTCTTTCGCTTTGACGTAACTCAGGAGCCTTTTGAGATGTTCTCTCACTGTCCTGACGAACTATAAGAGCATCATCATCGTGAGAAGCAGAACTCCCACTCTCCTGAGATACATCAGGTATTTCAAAAAGTTCTATTGGAACCTTTAGCTGCATTCGGCTGGGATATATATCTTCAACGAAGGTCACGTCCCGGAATTTTATCTCAATCTATTGTCCATGGTCTTCATAAACTAGAACGTATCCCTTTGAATGCATAGGGTACCTTATGAACACGCATTCAATGGTTTTACTATCAAGTTTACCTCTATGCAGAGTAGGTAGCAAAACATATCCCAAAGATCCCCAAGGACGTAGGTTGGCTAAAAAAGGAATCCTTCCATACCACATCTCATATGGTATCTTAGAAATGGATTTGGATGAGACTCTATTAAGGACGTAGACAGCTGTTAACAATGCGTCTCCCCAGAATGTGGTAGAGAGATTGGCTTGTGTCATCATCGATCTAACATTGTCCAATAATGTCTTATTCCTTTTCTCTGCAACACCATTTTGTTGTGGAGTATAAGTCATTGTGTACTGCCGAACAATTCCAACGTTCTCATAATATAATTTAAACGTTTCAGATGTATACTCACCACCTCTATCAGATTGAAGGATTTTAATCTTTTTCTCAAGCTGATTTTCCACCTCAGCTTTATATTTAAGAAAATAATCAAAAGCCTCAGGTTTGTGTGAGATGAGATACACATATTCATAGCGCGGGTAATCGTCAATGAAAGTGACAGAGTATTGACATCCATTTCTTGCATATACATTAAAGGGTCCACAGATATCTGAATGAATTATCTCTAGTGTGCCCTTGGACCTAGTCGCTTTAGGAAATGGTTTCTTCGAAGTCTTCCCGAACACACAATGTTCACAAAATGACAAATCAACTTTGGATAAGGAGTCTAACAGGTCAGAACATACTAGTCTTGTCATACGATTCTTTCCGATGTGACCTAACCTCGCGTGCCATTTTGAGATTCAGATACTACAGTTTTATTCGACATAGCAGATAAAGTAAGAGATGTATTATTAGTATTTACATCCAGAATAAATAAATTTGAAATTAAATTTTCACATGTAAAGATGTGGTTATTTAGTCTTAAAGAAACTCTTGTTCCGAAAAATCGAATATCAAAACCATCAAATAATAACCTAAAAATAAAAATTAAATTTCGACGCATCCCTGGTGCATAAAGAGTATCACGGAAGATTATTGTTTGCCCTATGCGTGTACGGAGATGGGAAACGTCAATCCCTAGTACGTTTTCGATGACATTATTTTTCATATACACCTTGTAACTTCCCTTGGCTACAAGTCGGAATTCCTCGAGTCCTCGACGACTCCATGTCACGTGCTTTGTTGCGCCTGAATCCAAAATCCACTCATTAGATATAGTATCAACGGAAAGGATTTCAGAACAAACGCATACATACAAAGTATCTAGTAACTTAGAAATTACCGTCTTTTTATGGGCACACTACCGAGCATAATGGCCACAATTTTCACAGACAAAGCAGATTATATTTGTCTTTTTCTACTTCTTCTTTCCATTCCCCTTCTTGAGATTTAGAGGAGGTGTTGTGGACTTCTGTTCTTGGTTATTCTTTTTCACATTCTTGCGAGCTTTGAACCATTTCTTATTAGCTTTCCGCTTATGGGTCTCTTCTACAAAGGCCTTGGCCGAACCTGACTGAATTGCATTCATTTCAACCTCTCGTACCAAGTGGCCACAAAAGTCTCTGAACGTAGTGATAGAATCAGTATGGTTCAAAATTCTTTTGATTGGGGCCCAAGATTCAAGCAAGGAACGGTGCATTACTATTATCTTTTGGTTTTCAGTCAATTTATACCCAACATTCCTAAGGGCACCTATCATCTGCTCCATCTTACGGATATGATCTTTGATGGGGCAGCCGACTGGCATCCTATACTCCTGAAATTCTAATTCCATTGCCCGAACTCTCGCATCTGACTTTTGCGCATAGGCATTTGTCAGTGATTCCCAGATTCCCTTAGCGACGTCATGCACTTCATACGTAGGTATGAGTTCTTTGTGCATAGTGCTAAGAAAGACATTACGAGCTGAACGATTCTGTTTTCGCCACTTATTGTAGCGGGTCATCGCAACCGTATGTTCTTATAAATTCTTATTTTCAGCCAATATGGGTTTCTCTTAAACCTCATCGAGTATGTGTGATATGTCTTCCTCGTCCAGAAGGCTTCGTACCGCGCAGGACCAGTCTTCGTAGTTATTACCGTCGAAGTGTTGTCCTTTAGCTGTTCAGCGATTAACGCTTTGGCGGCCATCTCTACATTACATCAAGTATTACTTCTTAGCTATGATGTAAGGTATTGACACTAATCATCAGCATTTCTACGTGTTATTCAAATTTTATAAGTATAAAAGTAGTCAACACATCGTAACAAGATCTGAAAGTCCACATACCCGAATGAGCGGTGTAGATCAATCAAGTTCTCTTTTTAAGATGAGATTTAATGCTTTTATAAGAATAAATTTGTATAACGTGCAACCTTCCATTATTTGGTTGCATGCATCATTTGGTGGAATGGAATAAACTCTCACTCAGGTTACGCACAACCTTTATTTTTAGAAAGGATTCTAGCATTAAGTTTTTCTATATTCCAATGAAAAAAAATTGCTAAGATCTAATTATATTAGGCCTAATTATATCACACATATAATCATCATCAAAAAGAAAAAAAAAGTGCTAAGATATGAAGATGGTTCTATTTTCAATAGTGATCATGTCCATTAGCGATAGATCTGATCATCATCGTTAATGATCATTGTTGATGATAGATCATTTCATCAACATTGATCATCATAGTTGATTATCGTTTCGATCACTAATGATATCTATCATTACTAGGAACGAAAAGTTAAGATCTTTCATCTTCAGTAACGGCAATAAAAGCACATGAGTGACATCATTTGTTGAATTTACGAAAATATCCATGTGAATTACCAGTGAAAACATCATTCATCTCGTAAAAATGTTCATAGAATACATCTGCATGTATTGTGTTAGGATTTGTCACGATGCTAGCCATTGGATTGGGGTCCTATTCGATGACCCAAACCGTTCATAAGGTGGGCCTCATCGTCAATGAGAGATAAAAAAATTGAAATCTATTAACCATTTGATTATTCAAAGTTTCGACCGTCCATATTAAGAGAAACGTGAACAATGCGTCGAAATATCCAAATCCAAAAGATTTCATTTTTAATCTTTCCCCATTCAACAAGTCTCATCATACGAACGGTTTGGATCATTAAAATATGATATTGAAATCACAACTTCAGGAGGTTGATATACCACTCTCGTGACTAATTAAAGAATAATTATATGGTGTTATATCTCACACACATCCTTGGTATCTTGTCATGCAAACCATGCCAAAATCAAACTGTCCAAATTGTGGGTCCCACTATCCATTGATTAGGTCAAAAAGTCTCATGGTCAACCCTGACAATCCTATCAATAGACATTTACGTATGTAGATCTGGACCATTGATCATTACTCCTTTTAATTATCCGTTAGATGGTTCTGATTTCTAAGATAAGGTGACTATCCATAGTGTAATACCCCGGCCCCATCCGGTAAGATATTGTCCGCTTTGGAATGACACAATGTCCACCTCACGGCTTTGTTCTCGCAGGAGGAAGCGGTTAGCAAACCACCCGCAAAACGCGTCTTACCATTGAAGGCCGAAGCCCCACATATAGCCCAGATCTTCAAGCATTCCCTTTCCGATGTGGAACAGGCAACCTACCTCCTTGATAGCTGATAGTCTATTTTCGAATGCTCGTCACCAACCCGACTGCAGACCATAGCCCGGCTGGGCAGACACCCACCCCCCCTCGGGAGACAGAGCGCCCTCGCTCTGATACCATTTGTAATACCCCGGCCCCATCTGGTAAGATATTGTCCACTTTGGAATGACACAATGTCCACCTCACGGCTTTGTTCTCGCAGGAAGAAGCGGTTAGCGAACCACCCACAAAACGTGTCTTACCATTGAAGGTCGAAGCCCCACATATAGCTCAGATCTTCGGGCATTCCCTTTCCGATGTGGGACAGGCAACCCACCTCCTTGATAGCTAGCAGTCTATTTTCAAAGGCTCGTCACCAATCCGACTGCGGACCACAGCCCGACTTGGCAGGCAACCGGTGCCATATGTGGGTTGTCCAATCCATAGACCCACTTAAAATTCAGGCCGATAGTCTAACATTATTTTACAAAACTAATAAAGGGAGTGGATTTATCGACAATTCATCACGGTAGACCCCACCTTGACTTTCTCAATCGAACCGGAAGCAAAAGCTTCTGCATGCTTTAACAGTGCACTATTTTCTCGCGCTTCAGAGCACTTCTACCGAGAATCCGACTCCAACACAAGTCCTCTGGAATGTTGGCGGAGTCTATGAGAACATGGGGGGCCATGATGTAGTCAGTAAGTCCAATGCATGTCTGCCATGAATACAATGCAAATACACAGAATGCATGTACATTTAAGCACCAATGAGATGGATCTTAAATTTCATAAGCAACTCAGATAAGAGTAGCTGCAACAAATTTAGAAGGAAATTTTAAAGATCTAATCTTAATTTTTGAAAATGGTACTTATTCACCGTACACATGGCTTTACGTGTATGGAATCTAGATCATTCAAATTGTCAGACCATGGTAGTGGGTACTGTCTACAGCAGTCCTATCCAGGTCCAATTTTTTTTCATGTGCACATCGAGAGTTATAATGTGCATAATGATCTGATGCCATACAAAAGTCATGAGCGGGAATCCAATCTAAAAATAAGGGCCACTTACCTTTTTAGATGAAAATAATCGGAGATCCGCCGTTGACTGCTCTGATACCACTGTTGGGAAGCGCGGAAGGTGAGCCCTCAAGATCTGACGGTCTACACAAGTTTTGGAACCCTCACAAAGTAGAAGATTAATGCTCCAACGACCCGCCTATCTACTACTGGAGCAGATGGATCTATTCGCACCTCTGATCCTACGGTACAAATGGCCCCGGATCACGATCTATGGATTAGATCATCCCAAGGACAAGCCAAAATGGACAAATTACTGTGCGCAATATATCTTTCTGTATACTCTCGTATTTCTTATGATTGATTGCCTTTTACGAGAGAAAAGTTATCCCTTTATATAGGAAAGGAAGGAGATGGGATGAGACCAAATTATTCGGTCTTCTCCCTATCTCCTATCCAAAGTCAAATTCAAAATTGAATTTGAAATTTCAACAGAAAAGAAAAGGCCGGAAGAAGCCTAAACATATAGGACCCACCCACTAGTGACTCACCAGTGGGCCCCACTAGCTTACGTCCAACAATGCGTCCCGTAACTCATTCTGAATCAAAAGTTATGGTTAATTTATGGTTTATGCTTTGAACAACATTTTTTCTCAATCCATAATGAATTTCTCTAATCTGAACGCGCCTTGGCCCAGTTACATCACGCCCTACGTAAGATTGGGCCAGATCTAATAGATTACATCCACTTCTATTTTGGCTTTTTTCCAGTGAATAGGTTTGTTGCCTGCTCTACATCAAATCTCTTAGAAATCCTTGGGAAAACCTTTTCGGAGTCCTAACAAATTTTTCTTAGCAAATAAATACAACAAGTTTCAGTTATCTCGTAGCCTGACATACACTCATGTGCAATAATTGGATCCTCAACTCATTACTATCACAAGAATTTCCAAACAGCCAATATAAAACCCATAATAAAATGGTAAAATTACCCTTCAATCACTAGCAGTTCAGTTGCATTAACTTTCATCTAGCACATGCTACTAGGTCAAATAGTAAAATATCTTAGCCATAGTAGAAAATTATGAAACATATGATTTGGAATCAAATTTACAACATTGAAATAACATCAATTCAATTAATGATGGCCACAACTATGGGCATGGATGAGGAACCAAGTGGCCCTGAAATGAGGTTTGCTACCTATGGGCTTGTCTTGGAAGACTTATTTCACACTCAATCCAGCTTCACATTAGAGTAAAGAAGGGTGTCTCTCGTGAAGGGCATATTGAATGGAAAGTAGACCTCTGAAACCAAAGCAACCAAAATAATAATTACGCAATGGAATCTCGCAATTAGAATATAATTATCCTTTTAATTCTAAAATGTTGGTTGTGGTGTGGCCCACCTAAGTCATAGATTGACCTTAACTTTAGGGCCATGGCTCACCATGGAAGGGTGCATTTGATTGATGGGATGGATGTCCATCATACAATTACAGTGGGGCCCATAGAGCTCGACCTCATATTCGTGAGAATACATTATACATAACAGATCTATGTATCCGAAAGTTATATTATGATTTATATAGGAAATGATTCGCATAATATATAATTTAAATGCTTGATATTACATAAATAAAAAATAAATCTTTGAATTCTAAATATATAAACCTAAATTACAACTTTTTTTATACATGCACTCACACCACACTCACGCACTCACGCCACAGTGGGATTTCACCACAATGGGTATTTGAACCCATGATTTCGTGTTAAATCAACAACAAGAATATAAACCATACTTTTGGATTTTTTTTTATATATTTTTTTTTAATTCGATATTATTTAATCAATAAGGATCCTTGTTTAGATCCGGTCATATTCCTGCAAAAACAAAGAATATCTTATTCAATTAGGTAACCTGATGGAATGCACTGTCAATCTCCCAAGCAAGGGAGCCTCTCCCATATCCATCCTAGGTTAAAAGGGCGAGAGAACTATCGTTAGAATCTTAGTAGGGGCCAAATCTAACCCTGAGTCATCTGAGAAATGGACCACCACATACACAAATGTGGATGTGTGAACTAGAGCAGTCCAGGCATGACCCACCTCTCTTTTCCCTCACTTCACTTTCTCTCATCATCTCTGACTCTAGCTGGGACGTCCACCAAGGGGGTTTAGGGTGGTGCATGGTGCAGGTGAATGTTAAGGGCTCACTCTTCCCTTCTCTTTGGAATAGGATCTTATAAGGAGGATTTTAGGAATGCAGGAGGAAACAAGCCATATGGTGCTCCACCACCCTGCGAACATTTGTGTTACCTACTGTGAAGGATGTCTATAAATCTCTAGTAAACATGCACTTCAAGCGTCAAAATCTCTCCATTATCAGTAGTCATCATCCTAGGCAATTTCCATACCACCCAGGGTATGATTCATCTCATATCTCAACTATTGGATATCCATTAAGTGTAATTTAAAACAAATCAACAGTTAAAACGAAAATCAATAATTAAAAAACTTCGGTTAATCCATTGAAAGCCTCATAGGAGTCGGCTGGTCTTTTAAACACTTGATGGACTATCCAAACCATAAGATTAACATATATTCATATCTCGAGAAAACATATTGGATCCCTTGTTGGATCATGCATGCTTTGAGAACCCTGATGAAGAAGTCTAGCTACATCCACTTTTAGTGGCTATGCAAAAGCCTTGTAAGGAGAGCCAAAGCATGATCCTTTAGGGCCTCTACATCCGCACATCCTCAAGTCATGGGATTTGACAGAGCTAGTGCGACTACAAGCTTTTTCAAGTTTGGGCATTATGAGTCTCCCAATCTTGATGGTTGTAAGTGATCTATGCCAATGCAAGTGACTAAAGGCCCAATTCAAGGATCCATCCATGGTTTACTTGCACACTCATGTGGGGGTAGGGAAAGAGGCAATTCGACACCAATTCACCCCCGATTGGTGGAGACTGTTCATCCTAACACCAAGCCAGTCCCCACAAATGAGATGACCATCCAATTATGATACAGATATGCTCTAGAACCTGTATGGTCATGGCTAAAAAAATGAGATCAATGAACACAACTCTCTCTTGGCTATCAAGCCAATGTGTTCAATCTCGAGTGTCCAAGAGCATCAAAGGCAATGCCTCTCAAAATCCATACAAAATATGTTCCATAAGAATTAATTAGCAATAATGAAATGCATCATGTTATATAAACTGAGGTCATATGGGGCCTCCTTTGACATGGATCATGAGAGAGCTTCATTTGATATAGACCAAACGAGAGTGAGAAGTAGAGAAGTAATAAGTTAAAAAGCTAAACAAATATATATATATATATACACACACACACACACACACACACACACACACACACACACACACACACACAAATGCGCTTGAGCTGATTTTAATGTCCCATGAGGTCGAGCTGTGTGGGCCCCACCGTGATGCGTTTCGAACATCAACACCGTGCATTTGATGCGTCCCCTTTAAATTATGAGATATCCCAAAAATCAGCCGTATACGGAACTCAGGTGAGCCATACCATCTAAAATCATGTGAAGACATGCCAAAAACATATAAAAGCACTTGGTGGGGCCCACCTGAGTTTTGAATGCTGCTGAAACTTGGTCTGAACCCTCATCCAAGTGGGACACACATAATGGATGGGCTGGATTTGCAAACCACATCTCAGTGGGCCCACAAAAATGATTATGAATGTTTTAATGGTGCACGGCTCCTCTCAACTTCTGTATGTGGTGTAGTCCACACAAGCTATATATATATGGGAAAAGGTACAGTGCGCTTGAGCTGATTTTAACATCCCATGAGGTCAAGTTGTGTGGGCCCCACCGATGCATATATATATATATATATATAGCTTTTAATGCATAAGTTACTTTTACACTGATTCTTACCAAACTAACTGAAATGAAAAAAGTAACTTAATCACTTAATATAAATTAAAAAGTAACTTATTTAATGATATCCAAACAAGCCCTACAAATATAACTACTTAGCAATGACGTTTTATACTTTACCATACAAAGGCCTCTTGAGTGACTTATATAAAACCAAATTTCCTTTTCACTTCTTTTAATGTTTATAACTAGTATAGAGTTTTGATTAGATAGACCCTGCAACAACAGGGTGTTTGTAAAGCTTAAGACCCACCCAAATGACTGCCGGATATCAATGTATCGTTCCATTTGGGGAGTAGATTGTCTTACTTGGGTAACCCAAGTGACTATAGGTACCACCTTGATGTACGTGTTGTATATTTGTATTAACCATCCTTTGTTTTCACTTATTTTAGATCTTGGTCCAAAAAATGATGTTAATCCAAATCTCAAGTGGACAACACCATAGAAAATAGTAGTCATTGACCATTAAAAACTTCTTGTGAGCCACAAAAGTTCTGAATCAAATTGATATTTATGTTTTCGCTTCATCTAGGTCTTTGTGACCTTTTCGATGGGTTGGATAACAAATAAACACTAAGGCAGACCCTAGGAAGTTTTTAATAGTAGGTGTTTAACAACTCCTGTTTCTCACAACGTCGTCCACCTAATATTTGGATTAGCTTCGTTTTTTATATCATGCCTTAAAATGAGCTAAAAAATAGATATATAATGTGAATATACAACACATATGTCAGGGTGGGCCCTACAGGAAAACACCACTACGGTAGGTGAGCTCCAATGTCATTGAAACATCCACGTTATTTTTATTTTAGTAAACCCATGCATGTAGCTTCCTTCTTTCCCTTTGCTTGGTGGGAGTGGATTGGATGACTGGCCTCCCTGGTATGTTGACATCACGCCTATGAACCATATCATAAATGTATGTGTTATATTGACAAGCTCCGTCTATTCCATGAGATCATTCGAGGGCATTGGTAGATCCAAAGTTTAAGTCTATTGAACTTCTACTTTTGGAAATCCCCGATGAATAAAAGTTTTGGATCAATCTGATATTTGCGTAACCTATGGTAAATAAACATTCTGCGCCTTAGGAAGGTTTCAACATTGGATATCATTATCCCCACTGCTTTCTGTGGTGTGATTCACTTGAGCTTTGGTTCTATGCCCTAAAATGATCTGAAAAGATGGATGGACGGTGTGGATGTAACATATATATCATGGTGGGTCCATAGAACTTTGTGACGTCAACGCACCACCAAGGTCGGTGGTGGATGGCACCACGCAACGGATTGGGTCCTGCCCCTCCTGTCACCAGCTGGGAACGGGCAGGATCTTTGAGTAGCCAAAGTGATGTATGGGTATTATCTAAACCGTCAATTCATTTTCTTGTATCATTTTATGGTGTAAGCCCAAAAATTAGATAGAAAAAAGGCTCAAGTAGACTACACAATAGGTATTAACCTCTTACCGTTAAAAACTACTTAGGGCCACAGAAGTTTTGGATGGAGCTGATATTTTTGTTTCATCTTCATCCATGTCTATGTAAGTTTATGAATGGGTTGGATGGAAAATAAACATCACGTTAGGCCTAGAAAAGTTTCAACGGTGAGAATCATTATCACTGCTGCTTCCTGTGTTGTGATCCAATTGAGCCCTTGATATGTCTCATTTCTCAAATTTCATTCTAAAATGATACTAAAAAATTGATGGACGGTGTGGATAAGACCTATACATCACGGTGGGCATTCAAAACTCCTGCCCGTTCCCAGCTGGAGACGGGCGGGGGTAGGACGCAATCCGATTCCTCGGTTCTTGCTTTCTTCTCTATTTACCTCTTACCCATCTTTCCATCCCAACTCGCTTTACGTGCATCGCACGTGTGATACCCTCAACCCATATAATAATTCCCACCTCCATATAAGATTAGGGCTCGTTCGGTCTCGTGTGACTTCTGATCGTCGGAGGACGAACGCGGTCGGCTGCGGCTCTTTCGGGCAAGAGAACCTCTTCCTATTCATTGATTTTATTTTTTATTTTTAAAATAATTATTATAATTTCTTGGATTGCTTTTGTTTGGAGATGATGATTCATGTTGACTCTTGTTTCTTCCTGTTATTATTGTTAATTATTTCTCAATTTCAATAAAGCTATCCGTTTGTCTAGGGTTTTGATTTGGAGTTTTCATCTGATGAGGCAGGCAGGTTACGGTGTCTGTTTAGTATCAATTCCATCAGTCATGACTGGAAAGGCAAAGCCGAAGAAGCATACGGCCAAAGAGATAGCGTCAAAGGTGGATGCGGCGACTACGAACAGAGGGGGAGGGAAGGCTGGGCAAGCCGATCGTTCTGGGATCGAGAAGGGCGGCCATGCCAAGTTTGAATGCCCTCACTGCAAGATCACTGCCCCTGATGTCAAATCTATGGAGATTCACCATGAGGCCAAGCACCCCAAGATCCCCTTTGATGAAACCAAGATCTCCAACTTACATGCCACCCATGTTGTCGAATCCTCCAAGGGTCGCCCTGGCGTCCGTGGCAGTTACAAGAAATAGCCACATCTCCCCCTTTTCCACCTTGCTCTTTTCAACCCTTGTCCTGCCAGCTGCTGGGTTTGTTTGGGGACGTTAGATCACCAGCTACAACTTCTTCTTCTACTACTTTTACTACTACTTGTCCTTTTTATTACTTCGTACCATGGAACAAAGAGAATGTGTTACTTGTCTATGCTGCAAACATGTGCTCTTTATGTTTATATGGGTGTTTCTGTCTGCTTAGGCCACCATACTTATACATATATATGCCATCTTCATCTCATAATCTCTGCTGTAGCCTTCGTAACTTTATTAGATATTGGTAGACCTTTATTTTTGTGAGTTTCGTTCCTTCTTTCCCTTTGATCCTTTTTTTTTTTTTTCAACTCACTGTGTCTTGCAATTTGGCTGATTCCTGTTATGAGTCTCTTTCACGTTCTTATCTCTTTGTGACATGGATTTCTATTTCCCTCTCTTTCGTTGCATAAAGTTCATAGGTTCCTCTGCATTATCAATTTGTTGTGTGAAATTCTCATTAGTTTTTATGCCATCCTATGCTATCTGATCTCTAAATTCTCCCCTTCATTGCCTCTTGCTCTCTCTCACCAAAAAAAAAAAAAAACCTTTGTCATCTTAGTCTTCCTCTTAATGCAGAGAGAGAGAGAGAGAGAGAGAGAGAGAGAGAGAGAGAGAGAGAGAGAGAGAGAGAGACTTATGCCAACTATTCTTGTCTTCTTATTCATATTCCAGATAGCGTGGCTGTTGTCTGATCCTTGTATCCTTATTCCTTACCATGGGTTATCCATGATACATGGGTCCTTCAAAAAATTGGAGTACACAAGACATACACTTGCATGAGGGATCCCCTTTCCGATGACATGAAATGCGGAGGTATTTTAACATGATTATATTTATGAGCAGTGACTAATCCTTGTCGTACCTTTATCTTGAGAATTTGGATTTTGAGGATCCCTACCTAACTTGATCCTTGCGTCACTCGATATGCACAACAAGCATGTTCTGTTTGAGTTCCGGTCTGGTTTGGTTAAAGCTTTAATTGTTAGGTTATGATAACATATAGTAAATATTAGTTGAGATTTATTAATATTAATATTGATTGGGAAGCAGTTCTGATGAGTGGCGGGAAGAAAATCAAGCTATCTCCTCCCTGGAAGCCTTTGCCAGAAGGTATCTTTAAAATGAATTTTGGTGAGTATTCTGTGGAAGAGAAAGTTCTTTGGGGAAGAGTTATTGCATGCAAATATGGAGAAGCGACAGTTGTTATTGTAAGAGATCTTCATTATATAGAGCTTTTCGGGTGTGCAGAATCATCACTCGAAAGGTAGATAACTTTAGAGAAGTCATCGTTTATTCATTGGGGAATCGTTCGTGCATTGTATTCTGGGAGGATGCTTGGTGCTTGGATTTGCCCCACTAAAATCCATGTTCCCTAGGGTTGCAAGTATTGCTGTGAACTTGGATGTTGTGACTTCTAGTTGTTTCTCTTTTCAGATGAGCAAGTTGGGGTATGAAGCCCTGTCATCCATGAACTGGGATGTTTATCTATGGAGATGAGAGAAGGGAGATTTTTAGTTCAGTCCTTATGTGGCAATCTGGTCTCTTGGCCTCTATGATGCTTAGGAACTAATGGAATGTATTTGGTCGTAGAAAGGTCGCCCGGGAGTCATCGCCTTGCTTGCTTGGCTGGTAAAGGAAAGGTGCTTATCATGGACATTTTGCAAAAAAAGACATGATTATGTATCCCCAACATTTGCTTAATGTCCATGCAATGGAAACCGTGGACCATTTGTTCCCATATGTGGCTGGGGAGATTTTTGGTTTGGTCCTAAGGAATTGACAGATTATATCTGATCATACAAAGGTCTGCTAAGTTATGGCCCTTGATAGAGTGGAATGGCATAACAAGATTCTTTTAGCGAAGCCCAATTAACTGGGATAATGCATAGATGATGATGACAAAAGGTCCACTAAAATGACATTGGAGATTTGGCTCTGAAGGAGGTAAGCTATGGAGAGAGACTATCTCATTAAAATATAGGGCTTAAGGGCCTGTTTGATTTTTCAAATCCTTCGTAAATGGGCTGTAAATAGGCAATTATTACTTTTTTAGCTTGTTTGAAAATCGGGTTGTATTTCTGCCTTGAAAATCGGTTTTAAAATATTGACTTAAATTTGTGGGCCCCACCATAATATATGCACAGCATATCCATGCTATCCATCGGTTTTATTGAAACATTTTGGAATGTGAGCCAAAAAATTAGGCCGATCCAAAGCTCAAGTGGCCCACACCAAAGTAAACAGTAGCCTTAAAACGTCCATCGTTGAAAGTTGTTACCTATATCGGGCCCACATTGATGTTTGTTGGTCATCTAACCGGTTCATAAGGTCACACAGACATGGATAAGGGGAAAACACAAGTATCAGGTTGATCCAAAGCTTTTTGGGGCCCCAAAAGGTTTCTAACGATAGGCCTTTCGTTCCCACGGTTTCCTATGGTGTGGTCCACTCGAGTTTTGGATGTGCCTCATTTTTGGGCTCATGTCCTAAAATCAGATGGCATAACGGATGGACGGTGTGGATAAGCCACGTGCATCACAGTGGGCCCCACATTTATTTGGTTCTCAGTTTGTGTTCAAAAAAGCAGGTGTCAATGTCAGTCTTGGGAGTGATGTTGTAATTACCTAGTTAAGTAATTATACCTATTTACGAAGCATTTGCACGTTTTTTGAAAAGTCAAACAGGCTATAAGAGGGTGGCTGGGAGGTCAAATCATCCCCACAATGTTGAGCTTTCAGGATATGAAGATCCACTAAATCCATAGCTCCAATGTTTAAGCCTGGGGTGGTTTTCTCTCTTGGTCATGGGCAATGCAATCGTTTTATGGGAAGATCCTTGGTGTGGAGATAGACCTTTGGAGCTAGAATTCCATCACTTGCATCACTAGCCCCTAGGAGGAGCATATTGGTGGCCACTTGTTTTACCCATTTGGGCAAGAATGGAGTGTGGTGCCCCCCTTGCAGGAGGGCCTTATCAGATGAGGAGGTGGTAGACTTAGTGCGGTTACTGGCAAGGCTTAATAACATCTCCTTCATCAGCTCTAGAAGATACTATGGTTTGGAAGGATGCGTCTTCCAGGAAATTCTCAGTCAAGTCATTCTACAAGAGGTTTGGGATTCTTCGGAGTAAAAGGGAGTAGCGGAGCATTTCCATGCCTTTTGGTTCTTTGGGGCTTCTCCAAAGGTGGTTTCATTTGCTTGGTTAGTTGGGCAGAATTGAATCTTAGCCATAGACAATCTTCATTGGAGACTTATGATTTTTTCTACTATGTGTCTAATGTGCTATAGTGGCACGGAGTCGGTAGACGACCTTTTCATCCATTTTACTTTTGCACATCAAGTGTGGTCCACCTTCCTAGTGACTTTCGGAGTCAAGTGGGCAATGCCCCAATCAGTTGCATCCAGTTGTGTTTAAATGTGATAAAACAGCATACTCGAAGTGAATTCTACTCGGATGCCAATATGTGGTGTCTAGAGTTCCCACAAGTGATCAAATCAAATGAATGGCTCCTTATGAGATCAGACCAGATTGATGGCCATCACTCCATGTACTGTTTATGAGTGTGAACTGTTCGTCTGTATAGACACATCATTCAGTATGCAAACAAATTAGTTTCCTATTTTTATTCAAGTCAGAAGTTAGTTTCCCTTTGTTTAACAAAACTTGCTCCACAAGTTTATGGAAGTAGAGTTAATTTAGGAATGGTATTATCGCTATCTATATGTACATAATCCTTTTTTTTTAAAAAAAATTATCTATATTTACATGTATCTGAATGTATGGCAAGTATTTAAGATTTTTTTAGAGAAAACCAGTTTTTCAGCTTCCAGTGATCGGAGTGTTTAGAAGAGTGACTCTTCTAGTGTTCTTTTTTCTTTTATTATTTATTTATTCTTTGATGCCTTAGAAAACTGTTTGAAGTGCATTCAACTGTGCATCCATTTTTTTATTTTCTGCTATTGCATGGAGTAAATTGGAAAGAAGTTTTATAAAGATCATTTTTCTGGTCAAGTCCTACATGCTCTCCTTTGCAAAATCAGGCCCATACTTCATTATATAATGAATGCTCTTATTTGTAGCATGGTGTGTCGTAAAGGCCATTACGTAAAGGTAACGGTGGCAACCGTTACACATTATGGGGTCGTAATGGCCGTAACGGCTGTTATGGAAAAAATGACCCGTAATTGCCGTTGTCGGCACGTTACGTCTCCTATAATGGCCATAACAGCCCCGTAATTGTCTATTATGGGGCAAATACAGGTTTTCCATACTTTTTAATCAACATTATGGGGCAAATAAGGTTTTTCAGGATTTTTTTTCAATGAAAAAAAAAAGAGACCGTTACGGGGGCTGTAACAGCCGTTACGACCCGTATCGTAAAGGTAACGGTGGTGGCCGTTACGACCACCGTTACCGTTACAGAACACCTTGATTTGTAGACTAGAAATAAATTATATGTCGTGAAAGAAGTGAACTAAGTTTCTTGGATGCTGGATGCCTAGGATGAAGAAATGGCAAACAAAACGAATGGTTGAAACAGAAGACGAGCCTGCAAGAGTGGTATCTAATAAACCACTCCTGGACATCCGAATGAATGATTCTCTCCCTCTCTACTCTTGCAAGATAGCATCTTCTTTGTGGAAAGTTATTTCACCAAATTGAGCAATAGATCAAATATTGTTTAATTTTTTTTTAAGGAACTACAAAGACATTTGGAAGGAAAAAGGAAGAATCAAATGAAGGGGACAATCATCATTGACTAGAATATGGTTGGAACCAGAAAAAGGGAATTCATGGAGGAAAACATAGAGACTGAGTCAATTCAGCATGCTGCTGGGGGTAGCATCCGTATCAAGTTTTCATGTGAGGATGAAAAGCTTGGCTCTGGAAAGAGTTTGGAGGACTAGATAAATAGAGCGTTGGTGCTAAGATTGATCACAGGTCTAGAAAAAATCGGTCCTGGTTGGGGTTAAGATGGCTTTGCCTCCTTAGTCTGTTCGTCTTTTGTTCTATTGCCCCGAACTCATCTTCACAACTGTCCTCTTCATTGTATTCGAAGGACTGGTGGAAGTTAACAAATCGGTCCATAGGTCCAAGACAGCCCAGTTGAGGGTGGTGACAAAATCTTTACGAAGCATAGAGAAGCAAACAGTGGTCGTTGATGGAGAAGCAAAGCTGAAAAATATTTTCCAACAATATCTGGCATCCTCTAGTGATATATAGGCGTCTCCTCACAAAACAAAGCTGTGTAAGAGATGAAGATATGGTTGGCTTAGCTGACTTGGGTGCTTTCACTTGGTGGGGTCAGTGAAGATGCTAAGTGAATGTTTAAGAAATTGGAACTTGGAAGAGAGGGATGGTGGGGGCTTGAATCTTGAAGGCAGAGGTAAGAAAAAATCAGCTAAACACTCGACTTCTGGAAACATGTTAAATTCCATAGTGATAAGCAGAAAAAAAATCTAACATTTAAGTTGAGTGGCAAAATGGATGGACGGAAGGGGAAAAAGAAGCTAAAGATCATGATTATGGTAGCCAAGATCGCAAACACTTGGTGAAGGATCAACCGTGCTGACAGAACACTAATATTGTCATGCTTCAGAATCCAAGTTGATGGATTTGTCTGATATAGTTTACTGACAAATTATATGGGATCCCTAATGAGAGATTTTCCTGTCTACTGGATAGAGGCATGGTGGGGGAATTGTAATAATCTAGAACTATGACACTCTTTAGCTGATGAGGAGCAAAGGGAAATTCTCAGTGTCTTTAAAAATGCTGCTCTTTGGTGAAGGGTATAGGTGGGTGCTATTTGCTGTCTAGGGTCTAAATGACCTGAGGTTGAGGGACGAGCTCTGGAATGAGTTTTCCCAGGTAAACAGCTTCTGGAATCTTCGGTGGTGTGTGGTGACTTTAATAGCATTCGGTTTACCTATGAAAAAGTGGAAGGTAGTCAAGTCATGACATTGATGCAGAAGTATGCTGAATTTGTTGCTAATAACAACCTTTATTGACCTTCCAAGTGGTGGGAGTTCACTTCACTTGGTCTAATAATCAAGAGTGGTTTGTGATATGCAAGTTAGATTATTGATCTCGCCAGATTGGGAGGGCCATTACCTTGGGATGGTCTAATCAGTTGTTACCAAGGCTGGCTCTGACCATATTCTTCTTCTTTTTTGGAAGAATCTGATCATATTCCAATTCGTCTTCAAACCTCTAGTATCTAGACTGGTCCATCACTCTTCAAATTTCAAAATTGGCAGTTGGATCTTAAGGAGTTGCAAAATCTTAAGAGGTCATTTGGCTCCCTCTCTGTCACGACCCAACTGCGCTTGTGTCTCACGTTGTGGGTGACCGACTCCATCGATTATGGCATTGTCTGCCATTGACGGCTTGACGCGGGCAAGTGAGCACCGTCCACACTTGCATCTCTCTCTCTCTCTCTCTCTCTCTCTCTCGTTTGCCGCTGACGCTGGCAAGTGAGCAGCATCATCTGCCATTGAAGGGTGCCCATCTGCACTTTCTTCTCTGGTTTCTGGAAACCCAACTTAATTGATTTTAACACCGTCTGCCATTGACGTAGGCAAATGAGCAGCTGGTATTCCCTGTCTGCTAGAGAAAATGTCTTTGTTGGAAATATACTTCTTTTGCTTGATTATTCTCCATCGATCTGTCCCATGATTTCACCATTCGCCCTTTCTACTGACTAAGCATTTCTTGGTTCAATGATGGCAATGGGCCCATTGAATTCTGGATATTGGTCTGATATGGTTCATGCCTGGGCCTGTAATATAGGCCCACAGGTCGGGCCTGATCATGAGGCCCGGATGATGAATGGGTGAGCTGGGGCTAGGTTTTTGAAATTTTTTTATGGAGAGATGCAAGCCCATTTATAGCGTTGTGGCTAGTGTTGGACTTGGAATAAAAGCCTAATAAATAAATGGGTTTGGCCAAGGTCTATTTGATTCAAGGCCCAGCCCATCCTGGCCCATTGCGATTTAATCTCATTCACCCTCCCTTCCATGGATAGTGTGCCTATAACTCGTCTGTGGTGCATCTTGGGGTTGTTCTTTTCTCAATGTTAATTCTTTCTAAGCATAGATGAATAGTAGATTTCTTGAGGTAATCAAGACCATAAGCACAATGGGTTCCATCACACAATGGGTTCCATCACCATGATCACTGGTCACCCATATTTTGGAAGATCTTAATTTTTCAATCTTTGGCCTTTGCCCATTTAATGAGGCAATATGAATTAAGAGTGCATTTGGATGCTGAATTGAGGGAAAAACAGAAAGGAGGGTGGCACCATTTTTATCAAATTACATGTTTGTGTCATGTTGAACTTGAAATGATAGTAATTGCAATGTGGGGGCTACCAGTCCCTTGTTATGAATGGAGTGGGCCCCACCTTAGTCATTTGATGCTATGAAAGAGAACGAAACTTACAGCTTTAAGATGATAATACTTTCATGCAAACTGGTGAAGAGCAAACAATCCAAACATTTGATTTTTCTTGGGGAAATAATGATCGGTGGAAAGCCCAGCGGTATGTGACCATAAAATGAGATAGACTGTCATCGATTGATGCCGTAATGCCATCCACACACAACCAAAACAACTATGGTAGAGGCTATGATGAGTTTGCTATAGTTGAGAGTTTTTTTTTTTTTTGGTCTAGGACTGGAAATGGGTGTGGCTAGGCCGATGTGGGCTCCCACTCTTGACCATGATAATTGTCCATTGAGCAGGCTAAAATTAGTGACGTTAATTCAAACTCAGATTCTGACTACGAAACCGAGCTAGGGATTAATATATTTACAGTAGTAGCTTCGTTGCATCAGCGGTGTCAGTGATTTGCCACACCGCAGCCATGGCGGGAGCAATAATCATTGCACATTATACGACAGAAGAGGAAGAAGAACCTCGACATGTCCGCAATTGGACAGGTTTTCAATTTACTAATGCCGATCCTTATTGGATTCTGTACAATGTGTTTCGACCATATTCGAATGAACAAGGAATTTTTCATTTGTTTACAGGATATAATTCATGAAACCGGTCAATTGTCCAGTTTGCCTGAAGTTACCCCAAAAGAATAGTTAATAATGTTCTTTTATACCATTATCCATAATGTAAAAAAAATTGCATTCTCCAACACCAATTCAACCGTTCAGGTGAAATTATTAGTCGCTACTTTAACAATATTTTGAACGTGATTGTCAGATTCTATGATGTATTTATAACACCTCCCGAGCTTAGAATTCCTCTGAAAATACAAAATAACAAATGGTTCTTTCCATATTTTAATGATTGTATCGGAGCTATAGATGATATACTCATTCCAACAAGGGTCCCAATGAAAGAGAAGGGTTTATGGCGTACTAGAAATTAGTACATATCCAAAAATATTCTAGCAGCTTGCTCTTTCGATTTAAGATTTTTGAATGTCCGCTCTAGCTGGAAAAGATCTACTTTGGATTTACGTGTACTAGCATCTCCACACATGAGGGAAAGAAAATTGTCTCTACCCACGGATAAGTACTACTTAGTTGATGCAGGTTTTCGTTACACCTCTGGATTCCTAGTACCCTATTGAGGTATATCTTACCATCTCAAGAAATTTAAGCAGGGTTGTATTCCGAGGGACAAGAAAGAGTTGTTTAATTTTCGTCATTTGTTTGTTAAAAAATACCATTGATTGGGAATTTAGAGTTTTAAAATCACAGTTCCTTATATTGAAGTGCACCCCATCTCATCAAATAAAGAGGTAGGTAAAGATTTTAATTTCTTATTGTATCATACATATTTGCATTGTGAACAAGAGGAATGATGTATTTCTCAATTTAGGCGACGATGGAAATTTAGATGGAAGAGCATTCATGTGCCAATGAAAATGACAATGGAACAATTAGAATGGAGGGAAGCGACAACGACGGGTCAAATAAAGAGATGCAAACTGTAGAACAAGGCAAAAGGGAGATGCTTAGAACTAGTTTTGCGATAGACTCGCAAAAGCTATATTGGAGAAATTCAATCCTAATGTTCAATGGATATTTGTAACTGCTAACATTTGTTATATAGTTATATTGCAGTATGTAATAAACATATATTTACTTCTTGCACTTTATGATGCACATTCAATTGCATTTTATCAAGAATTTCAACATCGAACGAAGCCGTGTAATCTTGTGAGAGATCAATAAAATGGAATTCAATGATGGATAATTGTATGATTGAGGTGGTGTTGGAATACCTCCCTTGGCTATCTCTCTGACAATAACCAATTTATACCCATAATATATATTGCAGTTATTAGTTCGATCTGTGAGAAGTTGCGTGTCGAGGTAACCAACAAGGACTGCAAGAATCAAATTTGGACATTGAAGAAAAATTACTACATTATGAAATTTCCAATCAAGCAGAGTGGATTTGGATGGGACAACAACTGCAAGTGCACTACTGCAAAATTGAAAGTATGGGATGCCTATATCGAGGTAAATTATAGAAACATATTTTCACATAAAATCTTGATAGTTATAGTTTGCAAATACACAATACTTAATATAATTTTCTATTCTACTGCCCTTAGAAACTAGTGAAGCAAAGAGAGTTTAGAACAACCCATTTCTTTATTTTTAGAGTGGCAAAAATAGTTGGGACTGACCATGCTAGCAACTCAAGATCTCGAGCGCATACTAAATAGCTTCAAAACCCTGAGAATCCCATATGGAGGCATTAGAGTTGGACCCATTTGAATATAACCCTTATGGGAGAGTTGTCTGATTTCTCTGATGCATGTACACAGCCAGCATCATCGCCAGGTAGTCCGTATTTGGAATGACTGACATTCTTCATTTGATTATTGGGATTTTTTTCTTAAATATATTTGTGTTGCCTTGTAAATTAGATTTACACATTCTTCATGCAGTTGTCTTCTAGTTTCATGGGACAAATATTATGTGGTATTTGTCAGTCGTTGTCTTGTCATTTATATGCCATGAGAAGAATGTTACAAGGATGTGGATGAATTTAGTCATAATAAATATCAGTCATTCACCTTTTTAGTTGAAGCTCAACAAGCTTTTACGAACTTTATCAAAGAACAATGAGTAAAATGAGTGATTCTTGATCGAGTGGAAAGACACTAAATAAATACTATGTTGTATTTGTTGGTCGTTGCCTAGGAATATATGGATCATGAGAGGAATGTATTGCATAGGTTCATGGGTTTTTTGGTAGTTGTTACAAGTTATTTGACACTTTAAAGGAAGCACACGAGTTCTTAGTGCAATCCGATGCAAATTGGAAGGAATGATTTTGATAGTTAATCATTTCTAAATTCAAGTGTTCTATAATGTAATTTCCATGGTGTGTGTGGGTTTGGACCACACACATACAGAGACACACACACAGAGAGAGAGAGAGAGAGAGAGAGAGAGAGGAATGCTCACCTGCGCACCTTTGCACAAGTGTCATGGGCACAGAATCTGAACAGTCCATGTGATGCGGCACCCCTTGAAACCTCACAAGCCCAACTTTCAGCCCGATACAAAACTCTGGTTGGCCAATATATATATAGTAATTGATAGGTTTCATCATTTTTAACATATGGGGTTTTGCTTCAAGTATAAAATTAGTAGGCCCACTTTTATGGCTTTCTCAAGACTTAGAATTACCTTATTTTTATCTGAAATATATGTTTCAATGGGCTTGTTACAAAGGTTATCTATAATGTGACATGTACACTATTTAGGGTATTAAAGAAGATTTACTTAATGATATTAAGGTTCCTATGAATATATTGCATAATTCTACTTTATCCAAAATTCAGGCTGTCAGACACAACCAAAGATTCCAAATCACTTTGTTTCCAATGTATTTGTGATTTGGATTCCAATACATTGCAAATACAAGCTGCTAAACGAGCCCCAAGGAGAGAGGAGGCGGTGTGGTGTCACAAGTCTGGAGCAACTTGGCTTTGGGAGGGGGATAAAAACACTGCCTCTCTCATAGAATTGTGAAAGGGAGACTTAGAATGAATCATAACAAAAGATACCCTTTGGGTGCATAAAAGACATCAATAATTATGATCTTACATATGAACAATTCCTCAATATTTTCTTAGTGGCTATGAAAGGTTTTCTCTGTGCGTTTTGATACTAAAAAAAAAAAAAAAAAAAATCCTTTTTGGGAGTGTTTTACCTGAGTTGTATGTATATAAAATAGTCATGCTTTCCACAATTTGGTGACAAAATGTATTACTTGAACAAATCTTTCTGTTGCCAAATTGGTCAGTTCCATTTGTTCACAAGGCTTCTTAATTGCAGACATTTTTGGAACACCTAGCAGAGGAACAAACGGTCAATTTTGAAAGAACTTAACTGTCAACCTTTTTTCAGGTGTGTATCTGCCTGATTCAGAAGGGAAAAGAGTTGCGTCCATGTATCAGTTTCAATTCAACATGCGTTTGATTCACACTTGATGTTCTGAAAAAGATTGACCATCAAGAAAGAGGGAAATATGGAGTCTTTGCATAAAGAAATGTGTTGAGAAACAGCCGATGTATAGAAACTTTCAATGAGATAGGGATGAAATGTCTGTTTGTAGCATCCTAATAGAAGACCTGGCTCAAGTCAGGGATGCAATCGTGTTCTATAGTAACCTTTATTCAGAAGAAGACTTCAATTGGACAAAGGCCAAATGGTCTCCTTTAGAAGTATTCCCAGGGGGAAAGTGGCATGGCTTGAAATAGGTTCAAAGAGTTCAAGAAAGTGGTTTAGGAGATGGGGAGATGGATAGAGACAAGGCTGCAGATACTGGTAGGTTGCACACGGCATGATATGCCATAAATTTCCTTAGGATAAGAACATTTCTCTGATTTGATTTAGAGAAGTCGCATTATATTAGGAAGGGTGTTTTCCTTTAGTCATTAGGCTCAACACTGCCACGTGATTTGGTTTACTATTGTCTGTGTATGGTGGCTTTTCTGGCTAACCTTGCAATATTTATACTTTGTGCATGACGTTGGAATCACATCCTTGAATAACCACGAAGAGTTGAACTCAAAGTACTCCATAGATGTATGAATCCTAACTTGGACCACCCACCAGTGTTCTAAAATGCCTACCCTGTTCAGATTGTCTGTCTTTTTGCTAATCTGATGAATTATTTTTCGCCCACATAACAGAATGCAGAGATACAAGGACGATCCTAGATGTCTTCTGAAACTCACAATGCAATAGCCAGCAGCATTGTTAAGGCTCCTTTTGGGTAGGGGACCCTACACCATTGGAACATGTAAGCATAATCCCCATTTTGGTGGGGCCCACATCCTCCATATCAGGTTTTCGTCATTAAAGCAGAGCTTCGTTAGTCTTAACTATATTGAAGTTTTAGAGAAAGGTAAACATGGCTAACACAAATCTGATTTATGGAGGATGCAGGGCCCACCAAAATTTGGATTAGGCCCTTATCCTGATTTCGGAGCATTCCCTGCCCAAAATGGGGCCGGGCCGTAAACTTAATGTTATTAGAATTTCCGCCTGGAGGTAATGGACTAGATGTTCTTAGGCATCGAATGACTTGAGTGCATGCATGCATCCCTTCCAATAAGCTTTGCACATATGGTTCACGGTGTCAGCTCTATTTTAAACAACTGGGATTCCATGGCCTTCTTTCTTCGCATAGATGATAGAATGTCTCAGCTTGACACAATTGCTTCTTTCAAACAAAAGTGTGATGGAATGTAAACTATGGATGGAATAATGCTCTAGGAATTACAAAGCACTTTGGTGAACAAGTATGCGGGTTGTCGGCAGCTCATTACTGAGCTTGAGCTGGTAGAGATGGTGTAGTGTGTGAATGATCTAGGGTTTGATAGCTGTTTATCCTATCTTGTAAACTGATACTAGAACCGGCAAAAAAGGGGGAAAAAAAAAAAAGGCTAACAGGTTTGAAGTTGGTACAAGTGGAGATGAGTGAAGATGATTGCGTGATCCAAGAAGGTGATAAATGGGTTAGGGTGGGAATATGGAATGGCTCAAATAAGAATTCATAACACATGAATGTGTGGATAACAAACAGATCTTGTATTCCATTGGTTGAATTGTTGAACCATATGCCTTTCTTGTACAAATTGAAAAACCCAAATGCAACACCTGATAAGGTGCAAGACACGACTCCATGTGGTGTGTGAAGAAAAGTGGGCTCTTTTGTTTGGAGGATAGGCAGGCTCCGGTCCATCTATGTACTGGTTTGAGTCTTACTGAACAGATTATGTAATCCAGATGAAAAGGTCAGGTGATAGAAAGGTGTGCATCACGTCATTTTTGTTACTAGTATGGGGTATCAACTTCATCTCCTTGGTGGTCTCTGTGTCTAACCACGGCACCTGACAGCTTCTTTTTTTTTTTTTTTTTTTTGGGGGGGCCCGGTTTAGCTTAGCTTGTTTGTTAGTACACACCCATGTCAGTACACTCCACTGTTAGCCACCCCCACTAGGGATCGATACCAAGACCTCAAGTGTTGAAACGAGGTATCTCCACTCAGTCTACCAGTGAGCTATGGATCAGGGTGTAACGGCACCTGATAACTCACCTTGTGGATGAGCCAATTGTGAGAAACTGCAGCCGCCAGCTGTTTATGACATGCAGCTATCATGACTGTTTGATTTTATTTCTTTTTCTTTTTCTTTTTTAATTGAAAGGTAAGGTTGCTTTAAACTCTTGTTATTGTCCTGAGATAGGCGATGGCATGAATTTCCAATTTAACCTGAGTAATGGCTCGTCTGAGAAGGGGCTACTGATCTGATCACATGGGTTGCATTTGCGAAAGTGCACCAATGTAGAGCTTGTACTAGATTCTAGCTTGCTTTGAAATTGCTACAGCTTCCTGTGACAGAAAGTTGAGCTAAAATGACACTGATACGAGGATCGATGCTGCTGCCAGCAAACTTCCTGCCTATCTCACTTGATATGTTAGAATGGATATGCGAAAAGTTTTAATTTTAATAGGGATGCTCGTATGCCCACATGTACAAAGGCAGTGTTTTTATATTGGTCATCACTCTACTAGGATGTCAATGTTTTTTTTTTTTTTTTTTCCTTCACAAGTGGGAAAGATGAAAGCGGAGGGCTGCACATCAGCAAATAATCAACATTGAGGTCCACTAATTGAATGGTTTGAATAAGGTGCATGCTTGCCACTTATATGGCTGTAGTACGTATGTATAGATAATCCTACTCTATTCAAGTATCAGTGATTATTTCCTTGAGAATGCAGAAAAGACAATGGATAATGTAACCGTCCAATGGGTTGGATTAGGCTCATACCAAACTACCTATATCCCAAGTCGACTGGTCAGATTCAGATCCCAATAAGCATGGATACAGGTCTGTTAGCTATAAGGGCCTTTTTGTAGCCACTTAAGAATGACTTCATCTCGTAATTATGGATTAGAGATCAATCTTTTTGGTATGGATTAAAACTACAACCAGAAATTAAAAACTATGATCTCTTATATGTAATCGGTATTAACTAATAAATGAAATGGACTCATTTTTAAGTGACAGGCCGCAAAGTGTATTGCATTCCTTGGACGATTTTGCTCTATTAGAATTACCTAATAATCTTGACAGCAGAAGTACTTGGGGATTGCATGAGGGGAGATTTAAGAAGTAAAAATTGTGACAGGTGTGCTAACATGGCACTCGTGTGCAAGAACCAGGATACATAAGAGGCAGGGATGAAAATGACCATGCCCCTATATATATATATATAAATAATCTAGGTTGGTTCACTGCGAGAGACATCTTGTACTGGGAATCTTCTTTCTAACCCTTCATTTCAATTAAATGATTCATGGCGAGTGAAAGGTCTGATACATTGCTTGGGGCATGTTTCACTGTAAGGTGCACTAAATTAACGGTCCTAATATTGAAAATGCATGACATGTTGGCATCTGTGGTGTAATTCACTTTAGTAATTAACAGTTCAGATGAATGGAACCATGAGCCACTTGTAGAGACCCCCTTTAGATAGAATTTACAGTGTTAATCCTGGATTATTTAGTACTAATTATATTTAAAATGTACAAACTTATTAGAAGATGAATCTTCTAATGAAGTTACACGAAGGAATCTCCAAACTCACGAATTTTATGGTGGTATATCTAAAACAAATCATTCACACCAATATGATACTAGTGCGAGGCCAGAGCTTTCGAACAGGTGGGCTACACTGTTTACATTTGTCCTTAAAAAAATCATGCCGATTACATCTCTGTCTGCAATTGACGGATAGCTTAGAAAACTGGGGAAGGCTAGAAAAGATTGTTTTATAGAAGTGTTTTGCTTATTCGTACACCATACCCCACTTGAGAAGTTAAATAAATGGCCAGTTCTTAGGCCCAAAGATCTGCACAATGTCGCCCATTGATGGAAAGCTATTGGCATGTGTGGATGGGCAGGGCACCTCGACGCACACAGACTTGATAACTTTCCCCTACATTATCAATGTTATCAACCAATCCATGCTTTTTCGTTTTAGGATATTCAGGATGCAGGTTCCCATTTCCTGTGCAGCATTTGGGTGGGTCTTGTTGAAGTTAATGGATTTGATCCAAACCTGTTGATACTTCCAAACAGGCTCTGAACCCTTAGCAACAGTTAAAGTGTTAGGAACGGGTGTTTTCATTGTGGTCATGAACAACGCATAGACTAGAAATAGACATAAAACGGTTTCCAAATGATTATAGCAGTGGCGATCAATGAAAAGGACTAACAGTTAGTGCACACTGACTAGCAGTGGAGTTTATCTCCACATCAGAAACAAGTAGCTACACATTACTACATCTTCTCAGGCTTTCTTCTGCTTCGCTGGAAGAGGGAATATAAAGCGGAAAACCCACGCAGCCAGAATCGCTCCAACAAAGGGGCAAATCCAGTATACATAAAACTGTTCCCACGTATTGTGTCGATTATTGACATATGCCCAGCCGAAGGCCTGCAGCAGAGCAATTCCAAAATTGACATCATGTTTATGCTCGAAACTAAAACCACAAGAATAAACACTGGTATAAACCTCAATCTAATATCATTTTAGTGTTGGATCCTTCTTCGAGGGAGGATCCCCTCCTAGTGCATGTGATGCACCGATTTAGATAATGGTAAATCTCTGCAATATTTCATTATTCTATAGCAACTAAATACATTTTTAAAAAAATAAAAAATAAAAAATAAAAAAAAATTTAAAAGAAGAAGAAGAAGAAGAAGAAGAAGAAGAAGAAGATAATAACAGAATATAGTAACAGAAGATAACATCCAAACAAATAGCAACCTAGCAATAGAATAAGGAGACTAATGCCAAGTGTCCCCAGTCAGCTGGGACTTATTTTCAAATCCTAACAAACACCAAATAGTATTAAGAAATGCAATAGATGAAATGGCTGTATTCATTCACTGTCAGGACATTGATAAATCAATATTCCCACGAACTGTTTTTTGTCACTAATTGTAGTAAATGTAAAACTACAACAGGTATGCATTAAAAAGCACATCAACATATCAGGAGAGAAATAGACAAGGTAGTCAATGAGTTTTCTGGCATGATGAGATATAGTCGTGGTAGGGAAAAGGGTCAGAGAGATCTGGTTGCTAGACGAACATAGAAGTTCAATTCAATCATGTCGGAAGTTTGAGAGAGAGGGAGGGAGAAAGAGTTTCCAACAAGGTTGGACAAAAGTTCATTTCAACCAAATTTTTTGTCGTTAAAATCTCTAAGGAAATGGAACAGATTTTTTGCCCAAAGTTGACAGTATGTTTGAGAAGGCTTTCATCCCTAACGTAAGGACTGATCACTGAGTGTGTGAACTATCAAAATTTCTCTGTTTGGCTGTTTTACATGGGGATGATTGGTTTCACTAACAACATCTATTGGACAAAGGCACCGTCCAGGAAGCTTTTGGTAGGATGTGAGTCAGAGAGTTTCAGCTTTCTGTTCAACTCAGTTCTAGACAAAATCCAGACAAACAACCACAGCTTTCAGGAGATTCAATTTTCAAACAGGTTTCCTTTGCATGCGGTATGAAACTATGGTGAACCATCTGATCTTTTCATAATTCTCAGAATTAGTTTCTGTGCCATTCTAGTTGCACCAATGTCTGTTCCAAGGGCTTTCTTTAGCTTTTCTTTCCCCAATCCTTCCCCTCTCTAATATACCCTAACCATTCCATAAAGACCCAAGCTCAGGTCTCTCTGCTCTCAGCCCCCAACCAAACATAAACCTTAAGCTTCAAACCTCTACCAAATCTTAATTATAGCCCATCTGCAGATCCTTCTGCACTTAACCCCCAAGGCACCAATCGAACCTGAAGCTTACACTTACCCCAAATCTTAATTACAGCCCATCCACATTGGTGGAAGTCTTGGCTTTTTGACTTTGGAGGGTCCTGGGGGGTGTCATCTCAAAGATGCAGGGGTTTTTGTGCTTGGCAAGTAGATTTTAGATGCGACCATTATATAGCCCATGAGTACATCGATTCCCAAGTACAGGTCAGGCAAACCAGGCATCATACGCAAGTTGCACATGGAAAAAGCATTATGCATTCAAGTGAAGAAGAGCTTCAAGAAGAAGATCAAGAAAAGGAAAATCGTGAATGGATTACGGTAGGAAAATCTGTGAAGAAGGTCACTAGGAGAAAGGACGCTTCCTCTTACCCGACTCCATACATCACTGGATTCCTAGAAGGTTGGTTGCCTATCAACTTCTCTCAGGTCTTCGGTATAGCCGGAGCAGTAATGGAGGTAGTTATACCTCGAGATCGAGCTTCATCAAAGTCAAGGGGCTTTGCTTTTGTTCGTATGGGTTCAGATGAAGAGCTAGCACGAGTGGTTAAGCTTCTTCATGGCGAAGGTTTTGGGGGCAGAAGGTTGTTGGTACAAAGAGACAGTTTTGGTCCAGAGCTTCGAATAAAAGAAGGGGCTAAGATAAATCAAGAAAGAAAAGAGGTTTCTGTAGAGCTGACGATGAAGGATCTGGGTGAGGATAGGAGACAACACAGACAGAATCAGGAACAAATTGGGAATGGGAAAGTATCCACCTTCAGGGAAGCAGTTTTGGGAGCAGCTGCTCAATCTCCACAGCTGATGGAACCCCAGACGAAGGAAACCCAGGTGGACGAGGACGAGCTTTTCAAGGTGGAAGAAACAGGGAGGACAACACATCTGAAGGTCAGCCCAAAGGCGCTTGATAAGACCAAGGACTACTTATGGTAGTCAGTCGTGGCTGAAACGAAACCCAAATCAACCATTCCCCAAATTATAGCCTGGCTCGAAGACTGCTGTGGATGGTTCGGGGAAGATTACATGATTAGACCCATCAGGGAAGAAGAGGTATGGATATGGGTACGTCCCGAGCGGATATGTGAGTGTCAAAGATCCAACCAGGTGATTCATCCATGGTTCACACACACACACACACACACACACACACACACACACTTGTATGGAGTAGGACGAAAGTTCACCAACACCAAGTCGGGCCCAATTGTGGAGACTGTCCATCCTGTCAGTCCCCTCACATAAGATGACCATCAATGAAGAACAAAGGTAAGTCCTGGTACCTTTATGGTCATGGCCAAGGCAATGAGATCCATGGACCATATCTCTCCCTTGAGCCTTGGCACTTGGCCAACGTATCCAATCTCTAAAATGCCTAAAGACTCAGAGGTTATACCTTAGAAACCCATATGTATAACAAAAATGTCCACAACAATAACCATGCCACATGTATAGATGATAATTTAGAAGTAAATCAAAGTATGACTAGGTCCAAGAGCAACTAAAACATTGGCTTTCCAAAGCACAACCCCAACAAATACAAATTTGCCCCTAGCTGCAATAAAGATATAGTCCACGTGGGAAGCTTTGTTGAAAAAGGTTTTATTATTGCATTCACTATGGATTGTCCGCAACCTAGCCATCAACATGAGTCCACATCGTGCTTGGAGGAAGACATCAATCCACTCCAACATTACCTAGGCTACCCTGAGAGGAACGAAAGACTTGGTCCCACATATGCCTTGTAACCTCACAATGCATCTGACGATAATATAAAGGATACATCCTAGCATTTTATGGCACCATGGTGGCGTGCTTTCGATGAAGAACCTAGAGTTCCAATTAAATCCCTTTTTTTTATTGCCCTTCATTTCAAAAAAAAGAAACGAGAAAAGAAAATTTTGAAAACCACAGAAAGAGGTAAAATGGTCTTTCTCATTTTCCTCTCCCATGGCAAGAAAGTTTGTTCATTGGATAAAGCACCCATCTTTGATGAACATGTGTTCGAAGAAACATTTGAACCAACGAAGGGAGAGATGACTGCATGTTTGTCTGTTATTATAGAAGTGGTTCAAAATATGCTCTCCAATAGTTTGCAGGAATTCCCAAGATAAAGTTTTGCTGATAAAAGGAGTTGCCAATTGATGATGGCTTTTGGAAAGAAGTAATTGCGAAGAATACTCACTGGTGGTCTTCGAGGCTTCAAAGAGAAATATGAAGGTTTAATGTTCAAAATGTGTGGATTATTTCTAGGACCTTCGAGGCTTGAGAAAGGCAATCAATTTTGATATGTGGGATTTTGCATCATCGATTGCCAGAAATTCAGAGACAAGAGCCCTCTAAAGCATAGCTTTAAGTATCATCCAATACCGAGTTGACTTGCAATCAATGAAAACAAAACAAATCACCCATTTCAAACATGCATTGTCAGCATGTCTCCTTGGGTTAGTCATGCTTTGAAACCATATCAGAACGACAGCCCAAAGGGATCCATGCTTAAACTCGAAGGTGAGTGTTCTGACTTCTCTCCAAAGTCCAACCAGGGGACACTAACACGGGCAAAACCTTGAGGATCTTAGGACCAACTTAGGATGGAACAAAGCAGAAAAGGAGGCCACAAAAACTACTTTTGTAGTTTTTAATGTTGTTCTAATTGGAGATATGTAACTTCTAACCTGAGCGTGTGATTTTCATGTTAGAGTAATCCTAGGTCCTCTCCTTGACAAGGTCTTCATTTCATGAACTCTTGTCACAAAATAATTCCATTTTGCTATAGTTTGAGGGATTTGTGTCTAGTGATAGGATCAGGAACATCGTTTCATTGATTCTATATTTTTAGAAGAACTAAGATTAGGTTCCTCTTTTTATTTAGAGTTACTTTTAGTTAGATATGCTCATGTGTTCAGATCAATATAAATTATAGTGCTCGTACTTGATAGTATATTCGATCGACCTTAACTGTCCATTAAGTCTAGAACACATCTCATGGGCTAACACACAAAATTCACACTGATAAGATGATCCAACACATCCTTGTTTGCCCTTACTTTTCGTAACCTTCCTTTTCCAAGCCATGGATGGATGATTAGGATTGTGTAAAAAAGTGATCCATGATGGGAATCAACAAATAGATGGATGAAATTGTTGATTGAACCTATTTTTGTGTGAACGATCTTGACCATCCATATTAAGGCTATTGATCAAATGATTAAGATTGTCAAATCAATGTGATAGTTACAAGGTAGCCCATGAAACGAGTGGAACTAATGGATAGAGTAGATTTTTTTTTTTTTCATTTTTGAAAAGTAAATGGACAGACTAGATCAATTGATTGCACTATCTAAGTGTTCCAATGCAACTAGAAGCACTATAACTTATAGTGCTCTAAGAGCACTAGAGCATTTCTCTTAGTTAGAATCAATATCTGATCATGTTAGTTCCATACTGGTTAAAGTTTAGGAATTTTAACAAGGTGTTCCAAAACAGTAACGGCTGTTACGGGACCATTACGGCCTGTTTTCCTGTAACAGCCGTTTCGACCCCATAACGCATAACGGTTATGACCGTTACCGTTACGTAACCGATTTTGAATACCTTGAATTTTAGGAATCCTTAGAAGAAAAGACCGGATGGGCTAAAAAATCAGCTCACAAGGGACGCCACAGCCCAATACATCCATGTACATAAGAATGCCCACCCAACCCCTAGAGAAGTCCTCTCTCCCATATCTCAAAAACTCCTGTAAGAACATTGCCCGAATGCTAACCTAGTTCCTCAACATACTGATCACATAAACAAAAGTTTCACTTTTGATGTTAAACGTCCTATTGTTTCTTTACTTTCATACAGACCATAGGATTGCTAAGTAACAGTCTCTACAGCAATTTGTCCTTACAACCTCTAGGTTCAGCCAACCACACCTCCAAAAGTTTTGATTGTGTGGGAGATAAATGGGCAGTGGGGGTATTTTGGGTAACATCAAAGAAAAAGTTTTGATTATTTGAACAAAATTGAGCAGACAAAGGTTCGGAACCCTCCTTGTCGAAGAAACCTTAGGGATGAGGAAATTGAGGAGTTTATCAGGCTTCTAGAGCGCCTTTGCCATTGTTTGCCAGCAAGAGAAGATAGTTTGATATGGTTAAAGGATAAATCAGGACGCTTCTCAATGAAATCTTTCTATGAGTTCCTCCGGTCTTCAGAAAGGGGCAGTAATATTGTGCACACAGCCATGGTGTGGCATTACCCCCCGGAGTGGGAAAGTTGAGGCCTGTGGGTGGCGCGTAGAAAGGGGGAGAGTGCTCCTTGTCAATAATCTACAAAAGAGGGCGATGGTGCTGGCCAATATATGCGTTAATGAGTTAGGTGCATGCAAGATGCTGAAATGGTTGACCATGTTTTTATCCACTGCACGGTAGCTAGGATGTTGTGGAATTCCTTCTTGTGCATATTTAAGTTGTCATGGGTGATGCCATTCTCAGTTGCGGATCTCTTCCTTCTATGGGACGGAGTGAAGCTAGAGAAGAGCCTTACAGCAATGTGGAGATTGGTTCTTTTGGCCCTGATGTGGGTGATTTGAGGGGAAAGGAATGAGAGATGCTTTCGTAATGAGTCAATCACGGTGGAGAAGATGTATTCTAAGGCTAAACCTGGTGAGGGAGTGGGTTGCTAGTATCAAATCTCTTGAAGATTGTAAATTTTTCTCTTTCTGAATCGGATGTAGCTTTGTAATTTGTTACACTTTCTCAGCACTGTTTCAATAATATTTTGGTTAATCTTCAAAAAAAAAAAAAAAAAAGTTTACTATCAATTTAGGGCATTCACTAATCAAGCCATTTGCATTGCCTAACCCATGCCAATTTGACATCCTTGAGCAAGATCGAAGCTGTCCATTAGGTCAACATTAACATGTAGATGCCTTGGCCACAAGATGGAAACAGAGGTATGTATAATACAAATGGATGGCCAATGAGTGTGATTTTCATGTTATGTTCTATCCACGATGAACACTATGATTTGGAATGGACGACCTAAAATGAAGTGCATGTTGCCACCTACCACCTATAAATGTGAGAAGGAAGAATAAACAAAAAGAGGTAGTTAATTATCACCACTCCTGTCTCCATTTACGAATTTTTCAATACAATTCAAGAGCAAGAGCATCCCCTGGATTAGAGAATTAAGATGGTCTAGATGGTTTTATACTTGGGCAGAGTCATACTTGGAGTGAACCAGTGACCTCTGCTCTAGTTTCCAGACTGGTTTGTAATCCATTGGTAGCAAAAGTTAGAAATATGCAGACAGAAACGAGGATATGAATTATGGATGGTAAAGGAAAAGTAGAAGAAAATGAGAAGAGGGGAAAACTCACATTGGCTGGATTCATGGCTGGTCCTGTATAACCAGATCCAGCAACAACCAATGAGACAGTGAAGATGGCGATAAGCGACGTCTTCAAAAATAGTCTCTTGGGGCCCTTTAAGATTATGAAAAGAACAACAAAGCTGATAAGGAAGGTCAAGACGCCTTCAGCAATGGCCCCAGTATGTAAGTCGACTTTCAAAGAAGGTCCACCAAGCTTATGTTTGTATTGTGGAGGCATGTATTTGATGATTGCCAAGGCACCAGCCACTGCCCCAGCTGCTTGGGCAGGGAGACGAAGAGCGATGGAGAAGAGGCTATCGGAGCCTACACCAGCAGCATAGAAAGAAGCAGTGCCGGTGGGGTTGAAGCTGGCACCGCCCAAGGCCTGGCCGATTATACTGAACAAGAAGACGAGAAGGGAGATGAGAGAGGTGGTGATGAGGAGGAGGATGGGGCCTTGGATTTGGAGAGCCGATCCAATGATGGAGGTTAAGGTCCCCATGGTTGAGACGCAGAACACCCACATGCATGTGATTGCAGCATCAGCTATAGCTTTCTTCACCAATCCCTTCATCTCTTTACTCGTTTTTTCTCTCAGACCGATCGATTGGTCAGGAGAGAAGATAAATCAAGCACTCCTCCCTCTCTCTCTCTCTCTCTCTCACAACTCTAACCCCCACCTACCACTGCTCCCACCTACCACTGCTGCCAACAGATGAAGGATGAGACGGGAACGGATTGGCTACTCCCCCTGACACCAGCCAATGGCTGCTGGTTGGTGCTCTGTGGGCCCCACCATGATGTATATGCTTCATCCATGCTGTCAATATTTTTTTACAGATCATTTTAGAGTACGAGACCAAGACAAAAAATGACTCAAGTGGACCACATTACAGGAAACAGTGTTGAATGAGTGTCAACCATTAAAAATATTTTGGAGGCCATAAAAGCTTTGGATCAAGCTGATTTTTGTGTTTTCCTTTCATCTGAACCTGTATGACCTAATCAACAGATTGGATATCAAATAAACAGTACAGTGGACCTTAGGAGGATTTTAATGGTGGATATTCAATCAATATTGCTTTCATGTGTTGTGGACTACATGAGATTTATATACCTCTAATTTTTTGGATAAAGACCTAAAATGATCTTTAAAAATGAATGAAAGGAATGGATAAAACACATACATCATGGTAGGGCCCACAGAGCACCGACCACCAGCCACGGGGCTGGCAGGGGAGTAGCCAATCCGTTCCCGGATGAGACGGGCGGCACCACATGTTTGGAAACGGATTGGCTACTCCCTCTGCCACCAGCCAATGGCTAGTGGTCGGTGCTCTGTGGGCCCCATCATGATGTATGTGTTTCATCCATTCCTTCCATCTATTTTTCTGGATCAATTTATAGTAATAAACAAAAAATGAGATATATGCCAGTCTCAAGTGGACCACATTACAGGAAACAGTGTTGAATGAACTTCGACCATTAAAAACTTTTTGGGGCCATAAAAGTATTGGATCAAGTTGATCTTTGTTTTTTCCCTTCATCTGGGTCTTTATGACATAATCAACAGATTGGATGTCAAATAAACAGTACCCAATCACTATTGTTTTGCTGTGGTGTGGTCCACCGAAGATTTATTTCCCTTTAATTTTTGGGATGAAAATCTAAAATGATATTTAAAAATGGATGAACGGAATGGATGAAACACATACATCATGGTGGGGCCCACAGAGCACCCACCACCAACTCCGGGGATGGTGTCAGGGGAATTGGCACAGGACCAGATGAATCCCATCCACCTAATCCCTTCTAACACACCGCCCAAACACGCCCTTGGCGTGTAACCAAAAATAAAGTGTATCCAGCACTTAAGTGGGACACCCGAGAAGAAACAGTGGGAGTGAGCACCGTTGAAGTATTCTTATGGCCATAAAGTTTTGTATCAGGCTATCTTTTCGGTTTTTCACACTTCAGCTCATCAGAATGAACTTATAAAAGGTTTTGATAACATATAAAGATCAAGGTGGAGCCTAGGAAGGTTTCGACGGTAGAAATTTCTTTTTCAAAATTCTCTCATGTGACTTACTTGAGTTTTGTATCCACCTCATTTTCTGTGGAACATCCTAAAATGATCTAGTAAAACGGATGGACGGAATGAATTTCTCGCATACATTGGTTCTATCATACCTCGGTCCTTCCCGCCCCACCGTATCATCTCTCCTTCCTTTTATGTCTTTCTTTTTTTTTTTTTTTTTTTCTCTTGAAAAGTACCTTTTTAAGATGCCTCGTAGCGTGAAACTCGTTGGAATCTAATTTTCGGATACGCCACGACGGATTCCTCTCGTCGTAGTCTCTATGGGCTACGTCCATCAGTTTCTCAATATCAAACAGACAGCAATCCGAAACTCAGGTGAGCCATACCACATGAAACAACGAGACCATAAAAGTTCACCCACCAAACCTGCCTGGAGCTGATCATAATGTTTTTATGCCATCCAAGCCGTTCATAGGCTTATCAACTCTCCGATAAACTGTAGTCACAGATATCATCCTGATAGAACACTTCTGTGGGCCCCTCAGAGCTTCCAATAGTGGGCGTCCAATCCCTGCTGTTTCATATGGTGTGGCCCACCTGAGTTTTGTATCTGCCTGCTGATCCTGAGAAAGTTACGGACGGAGTGGATCTGTCACGGGAATCTGTGGACCCCACGTAGCTTCGGACCCATATATGTGCACAGGCAAATCTGGCGACCTACTTTTCAGTTGGCTCCTTTCCCCACCGAATCCGGAAGCGGATTTGCGCAGTGAGTAATCGTGAGTAAACTCTTTGAGGTCCACCGTGATTTATGTATTTTATCCTCTCCCTCCATCCATTTTAAAAGATAATTTTATGGCTTGATACCAAAAATGAAATATATATAATGTTTAAATGGACTACACCATAGGAAACAGTTGAATTGAATGTCTACCATTAAAAAATTATTTGTGCTATAGAAGTTTTGGATCAAGATTATATTTGTTTTTTTACCTATCCACGTCTGTATGATCTTATGAACAGGTTGGATGACAAATAAACATCACTGCGGGGCCTAGCAAGGTTTCAAGGAAATCATTATCCCCCCTGTTTCCTGGGGTATTATCCACTTGATCTTTGGATATGCTTCAATTTTGGGCTTAACCCCTTAAATTAAATGACAAAAAGGATGGGTGGCATGGATAGACTGCATACATTCAAGGTGGCCCAAATGAGTTTACTCAGTACACTCTTACTCAATACGCAACTTGATTTCACCGAACCCGGCGTGCTGAATAAACTTTGTGAGGCCACCACGATGTATTTTTCTTATACACGCAGTTCATCTGTTTTTTATACAGGTGTACACGAGTCGAGTCGAGTCGAGCTTTGCTCGGCTCGGACTGCTCAAGTCTCAGCTCGTGCTCGGCTCGGCTCGGCCTTCGAGCTCGAAACAGCAGCTCGTACTCGGCTCGGCCAAGTTCGAGCTAAGTTCGAGTAGAGTTTTCGAGTCGAGTTCCAATAACATCAGAATGTTTCACAGATCAACCTGATTTTGAGGCCCTAGAGGTAACATATTTCACAGATCAGCAACGAGGAATTGGATTTTAGTTTGAAATTGAAAGAACACTTACCGGAGAGAGTAGAAAGAGAGGGTAGGTGCAGGGAGAAGCCGACAGGGGCGAGCGGCCATGCGGTGCAGGGAGAAGCCGACGGGGGCGGGCGTGCGGTGCAGGGAGAAGCCGACAGGGGCGAGCGGCCATGCGATGCAGGGAGAAGCCGACGGGGGCAGGCGTGCGGTGCAGGGAGAAGGTTGATGGTGAGGGAGAGAGTAGAGAGAGAGGGTAGGTGCAGGGAGAAGCCGATAGGGGTGGGTGGCCGTGCAGTGCAGGGAGAAGCCGACAGGGGCGGCCATGCAGTGCAGGGAGAAGGCTGAGGGTGAGGGAGAGAGTAGAGAGAGAGGGTAGGTGAGGAATGAGGATGACTGGATGAGGGAGAGAGTAGAGAGAGAGAGAGAGGGGGAGGACGGCTGCCGGATGAGAGGGAGGACTGGGAGAGAGGCACACGGGTCAAATTTTCAAAAGGGGTAGGGACGTAACTAGGGTTTTTTTTTTTTGAAATGGGTATATATACTACACGAGTCGAGTCTGAGTCGAGCCGAGTTCGAGTATTTTTTGAGTCGAGCTGGGTCAAGCTCGAACTCAGCTTCGAGCCGAGTCGAGTCGAGCTTTTTCGAGTCGAGTCAAGCGAGTTGCCGAGCTAACTCTACTCGTGTACAGCTCTAGTTTTTTCACCTCATTTAAGGGCATTAGTCCGAAAAACTGAGGTGGACGACACCATTGGAAGGAAACGGTGGGAATAATGACATCTAGTTAAAACCTTCCTAGAGCCCACAATGTTGTTTATTTGTCACCCAAACTTTCACATATGTCAGCTTGATCCAAAACTTATGCAGCCCTAGAGAAGTTTTCAACACTAGTAGATCAATTCCCACTGTTTCCTATGATGCGGTCCACTTGAACTTTGGATATGCTTCAATTTTGAGCTCATACTTTATAATAATATGAAAAAAAAGAAGAAGAAGAAAAAGGAATGAACTATGTGGATAAAATACATAACCACAGTGGGCCCAATAAAGTTTAGGCAGCACCCTATAGCCTCCGGATAAAATACATAATCACAACGTTGATGTCCTCAAGTGACGGAATCTGAGGGCTGGGTGTCGTGACTACATCCATGCATGGGACGAGTCAGGTTTAAAGAGTCGACTCATTCAAACCCGACTCAATCCTGAACTGAATGGGTGAGTTGATCTAAATTGACTAGACTTTATCCAATTCGAATTCAGACTCGACTTGATCCAAAATCCGGCTTAAGTCAGGTTTGAATAATGTGTGTGTGTGTACCTAATTATCTAACATACAATACCCATCACATACCTACACCCGATCCAATCTCTCTCCCTCCCTCATCCTCTCCCGAGCCCGGCAGCCACCTACCACCACCAGACACCAGGCCACCCTCCCCTATCTCTCTCCCCATTCCCTCTCTCATCTCTTGAACCCGGTAGCCACTCATCTCGACTCAGGCAACAACTCATCCTGATGAACCGCCCTCACCCAACCACCCGACTGTATCTCTAATCAAGGTAATTTACTAATTTCTATAGTTTTTTCTTTATTAAGTTCTTATTTATTGGGGTTTTGTGAAATTAGTGTCGGATAGGGTTGAAATAAGGTGTGTTTAGACTGGTTGTGGTGTGTGTCTAGGTTGACTCGGGTTGGGTGTGAACCATTTGGTGCATTCGAGCTGGCTCGAGTGCGACCGGACTAGTTGCGATGCGTCCGAGCTGGCTCGGGCTGAGCCATTTCTAAACCCTAAACCCAAACCATAAACCTAAACCTAAACGCTAAATCCTAAACCCTAAAGCCAAACCTTAAACCCTAAACCTAATCCTTAAATCTAAAACCTAAATCCTAAACCCTAAACGGCTAACGCATTTTGTTTTTTTGAATTAGACAATTAGTGATTTTTTTTCATGAATTATGAGTTACATTGCTTATTACTTAACTTTTTATTATGCATTAGACAGTTAGCCTAATGTGGTTTATTTTTATAAATTAGACAATTAGTTATCTATTTGAATATTTCTATGTAGCTAGACATATATATAGTGTGTGTTTGGTAGGATAAAAATTGCTCAAATTATCTCATTTTAGACAATTCAAGGTTAGATAGATAGTATGCTCTCATATAACATATTTAAATGCTTATACCGTTCTGCACTATCTCCCCATTTATATTTGGATATGTTTCTTTCTTTTTATTTTTCATATCAAATATCTTTACATTATTTAGATTTTTGGCATGAGAATAAAATGGAAGATCAACTTATCTGGAGAGACATGGGGAGATGCTGTCGAAATTTCGACATGGACGTTTAAATAAGAATACGAAAGTATTACAAACAATCCAACATTGGATGGGTGACTCATTTAGGATTTAGTATATACTTTTAAGGCATTATAGTGCTAGTCTGATTTAGTATTTTTCAATTAGTAAATGATTAGTGAGGAAATTGCCAATATCCCCAATGGTTTATTAGTCACTTCGCTGATGATCTTGGATGAAGGATTAAGTCTACAAGATGAAGAGGTGCACGTTGAGATTAGTATCTCCTAGAGTTCAGTAAGAGAAAAAAAAAATATCGGTAGTGTGGAAAGATTTTGAATAAATAATACTAAAGAACGGCACGGTGGAGATACAATGCAAGTACTACAAGGCTTAATATGCTAAATAAGTAGACAAGTTGACCACATCTCTAAAGAAATACCTATTGAAGTGTCATAAAAAAGTGAGAAGTCAGACCTCAGGCCAACAGACACTTTCATTTATACAATCTTTTGTGGATCCGTCGTAAGGTACATTGTCCACCTATAAGTATAACATGAACTATGTGAATGACTTGACGACCATATTTATTATTATAAATGAAAAACCATTTTAGATGGTAGAGAGTCAATCTTTTGTTGAAATATCCAAAGGCTTTAACCATAAATACGAGCAGGTCTCTCATATAGCAGTAAAGAGAATGTGTATGAAGATGTATGCAAGCGAGAAGGTCAAGTCGAAAGGATATTTGACATTGATTTTTCGAATTAGTCTGACATTAGATTTGTGACGACATTCAATAAACGAAAGGAGTATATGTCACTAACTTCCCACTAAGTTGATGTCAAATAGAGGCTCTGCAAAAGAATTATAAACTCCCGCTATCTTGCACCTCCTTACATTGGTTTGATGATTTTAGACTACATCTACAGATGTCCTGTAGAGTGGGGCATTGAAAACAAAAATCTCTTCGATAACTTTAAACAATATCTCTACAAATAATAACATAATAACGAATTTGTGAAACCAGTTTAAGACCATCGGTGACTTGTATTTTTGTGGGAAAATATTTCATATTGGATGTTGTACCCATATCTTAAACCTAATTGTACAAGATGAGTTTTAAACAATTAAGCCAACGATCGAGAACATAAGAGAGAGTGTGAAGTACGTATGGGGTCACCTTCACGATTAAATACATAGAATGAGATTGTGAAACGGTTGAATTTGCCATCTCATTTAACAATAAAGTTGGATATCATGACACGTTGAAATTTAACTTACAAAATGTTGGATTCAATGATGTCTTTCAAAGATGCATTCTTTCACTATGTAAAGCGTGATAGTGCGTATCAATGGTTGTCTTCTGATAATGATTGTATAAGAGCTGAATTAGTTCACAAGTTCTTTTCAGGTTTTTATGACACAACGAATATCTTTTTAAGAAGCAAATATTTAACAACAAATATATTTCTGTCAGAACTTTGGAGAGTAAAATAAATTTTGTACAGAAGTTGCAGTGAATTAGACTTTCTACAAAATAATGACTATAGGTATACAGTTAAAGTTTGATAAGTATTGATCTGAGTGCAGTTTGGTAATATCTGTTGCAGTCATTCTTGATCCTCGACACAAGATACTCATAGTTATATTCATTTTTAAAAAAGTTGTATGTAAGAAAAGTGTCACTTAGGTTAATAAGATTCGTGATGCAGTCGAAGATTTGTACAATTTTTACGTAGAAACTTTGGGGGCCGTAAAAGATAATATCGCATGTTAGACTCATCAAGTGAGTTCTAATTCAAGTGTTGCTGCACAACGAAACATGATCAAAGATTTCATGTCTTTCATGACACAAGTTGAGACTCAAACATAGATAAACGTGTTTGACGAGGATGAGTGAACTAAAGGATTATAAGTAAGGGTCTGTTTGACCAATCAGATTGAATGGGATTAGGAGGGATAGTTTTGTAATATCCCTCCAGTCCCTTTTCAATGCCTATTTGGGGCGATAGATATCCGTTCATCCAACGGATTGCGATGGGATTTCAGGTAGAGATGGAGGGATTACGATGGGATTTCGGGTAAAGATGGAGGGATTGTGAAATCCCTCTTGGTCTCGACGCCCGTCTTGCTGCAGCTTTGAGCCCATCCCACAAACAACCTCTAGACTGTGTACGGATCGACGAGATGGGTGGATTCAGCTCGATCTTCAGGACTAGAGATGGCGGGAGGAAAAATTCTGGTTCGAAATGGGGCTTCATTTATAAAGACGAACACAGCGGTTGTGGTTGTCTTTGGAGGTGCTTCGGGCCAAGATGAGGTGAGCAGTTTGTTTACACCAAACCCTAATCCAGACTAGGTACGTCTCCTTCTTCTCATATTTGTAAGAACATAGAATCTGAGATAAGGTTTTCTTAGATCTGAAATTCTGCTCTGATTTTTGGTACGTTGATTTCCTAGATTCGGTTCTTGTGGATTTTATGATATAATTTGGGGGTTTCCCCCTTTCGGGTAGAGATTGGTAGTTTCTTCCATTTTTGAGACCGTATGCTGTTGTTTTAAGGTTTGCATGTCTGTATATTTTGAGAATCATGTGTTTTTCTGATAATTGCTGTTTTTTTTTTTTTTGTTTGTTTTTTTTTTTTTTTTTTTTTTTTTGGTCTATACAAAGAAATTAAGCTTCATTGTATGTAAGAATGGAAACCCATATGGTGAATGTTGGGACTATAGCTATGCATGGATTTTAGTTACTCTGCACCTCTTTCGCTTTTGATTTTGGAGGGGATTCTAGTTGTAATTTTAGTTAGTCTACTTCTTTTTCGGGTTTGTATGAAGAAATTGAGTTTGTCATTGAAGCAATAATAGATACCCAAATGGGGTTTTCGAATGATTTCTAGCAATGCCAGGATTTCATGATGCATGCACTTTTGTAGCTTTTGCTTTACAGGTGATAACTAAATGTAAAGTTAATATCTTTTTTATTTTCGTTTTTTCTTGCTTGGTATTGCCTTCATGAACATGAAACACCATTGCTTTTTGGGATTTTAGTTATTGGTTTCATGGATTTTTAAATCTGGCTGCTCTTCTTGGGATTCCTATCTTCATGTCTGTTTTTTTTGGTAATTTTGGATTTCCTGCTTCTATTTGCGGACCTAGTTGAAAGAAGTATAATTTGATTTGTTGCCAAAACACAATTCCAGTTGGGGTTTTGATAAACTTCTAGCAATGCTAAGATTTCATGATGCCTGCACTTCTGTAGTTTTTGATTTACAGGTGGAAACTGGATGTAAACTTAATATTTTTTCCTATTTAACGTTTTTTCCTTCCTTGGTATTGCCTTCATGAACATGAAACACCATTGGTTTCTAGGATTTTAGTTATTAGATTCATGGATTTTTATATATGTCTGCTCTTCTTTTGTTGTTGATCTTCATGTCTATTTTTTTGGTGATTTCGGATTTCTCCTACTTCTATTTGTGGTCTGTATGTAGAAATACAACTTAATTTATTGCCAAAATACATACCCCATTGGGGTTTTGATTGGTTTCTAGCAATGCCAGGATTTCATGATGCATGCACCTTTGTAGCTTTTGATTTACAGGTGGAAACTGGATGTAAACCTAATATTTTTTCCTATTTAACGTTTTTTCCTTGCTTGGTATTGCCTTCATGAACACGAAACACCATTGGTTTCTGGGATTTTAGTTACTGGTTTCATGGATTTTTAAATATGTCTGCTCTTCTTGAGATTTTGATCTTCATGTCTGTTTTTTGGGTAACTTCGGATTTCCTACTTCTATTTGTGGTGTGTATGAAGAAATACAGCTTGATAGCAGGGTCAGAACACATACCTAGTAGGGGTTTTGATTGGTTTCTAGCAATGCCAGGATTTCATGATGCCTCCACTTCTGTAGCTTTTGATTTACAAGTGGAAACTGGATGTAAACTTAATATTTTTTCTAACTTCATTTTTTTCCTTGCTTGGTATTGCCTTCATGAACATGAAACACCATTGGTTTCTGGGATTTTAGGTATTGGTTTCATGGATTTTAAAATATGTCTGCTCTTCTTGGGATTTTGATCTTCATGTTTGTATTTTTTGGTAATTTCGGATTTCCTGCTTCTATTTGCTCAATCTATATGAAGAAATACAGTTTGACTTGTTGCCAAAACACATACCCAGTAGGGGTTTCGATTGGTTTCTAGCAATGCTTGGATTTCATGATGCCTGCACTTCTTTCCATTTTGATTTACAAGTAGAGGACATGCTGTAAGTTATGAATTTTTTCTGCCCTTTTTTTTTTTTCCTTGCTTGCTTTATACTGAGTTATTGAGGTTTTGTGGACTTTTGATTGCCATCTTGGTTCTTTTCCTTACTTTATAGGGCCACGTCGACTAATGATCTCGCCCCGTCTTTTGGAGAGAGGTTTTGTGGACTTCTGATTGTCATCCTGGTTCTTTTCTTTGCATTATTTATTATTTTTAAATTATAGGTATTAGTGGTTTTGTAGTTAAATTGAAGAATGCATATTTTGAACTGTTTCTATATGGTGGTTGATTTGATCACATGGGTAACCATTGGCGTGGTCACCTGTTTAGTTTGGACTGCTTCACCTTGACTTTAATTATATCTTAGCCCACTGTCATTTGGTGTGATCCATTGGATATGTGGACCTACTACAGGTGAGTGTTTTTATTTATTTATTTATTTATTATTATTAATTTTTTTTAACGTGGTCCCGAATCATTTGGCGTGGTCCACTAGGTATTTGGACGACACCCATTTTTGCCTCACTTCTCATTCTAGAACCGGGCAGTTATATTGGACGGTCCATATACCGCGATCTTTTCGACTATGCCACTTCATTTTCGGAGGTGCTACACGCCCATATGATTATAATGCCCCATATTGACAATGGTGTGGTCCACTGGATATTTGGACCACATTCTTTTTTTGTGTAGGACGCCAAGTCCTCCTTGCATCAAATATATTGGACGACTTGGATGACACTGTTTCAGTTTGTGCGGTCCATTGGAGACCCACTAAAAGTTTCATGAACTGTATACACCATACCTTACATTCGGTTGGTATTTTATTGATCCAAATCTCAATCATGGGATTTAGGAACTAATATCCAAACGGGCAATATGTTTTCGCCCAATGGATTCATATCATCCCATGCCACATCCAAACAAACTCACTTCTGTGATCCCGGGATCTGCCAAACGAGCCAAACAGGCTTCCCTAACTTGTCCTGGGATATAGTAATACCATGGATCTTAAACCAATCAACTGACATCACCATCATTACCTTAAAATTCATCCCATCCCCCCTAATCCCGTCAATCCGGCCGGCCAAACAACCCCTAAGGGGATAATGATGTCACTGTTGAAATTTGAAATGAGTCTACCCATAAGAATGTGTGTCTGTCATCCAACCTGCTCATAGGTCGCGTAGACATGGATAAGGATAAATACAAATATCAGCTTGATCCAAAACATTTGTAGGCCCTAAGAAGTTTTTAACAATGACATTAAATTATCCATGTTTCTTGTGGTGTGGTCCACTTGAGCTTCAAATCTACCTCATTTTATGGATCATGCCCTAAAGTAAGTAGGTAAAGCAGATGGACTGCATGGATAAAACATATATATAAATATTCATTTAATTATGCACACGTAGGCCTCATAATCTCTACTATATATAATGTGAGTAGAGTTTGGCCAACTTTACCTATGCAATTAATCTAAGGGGGCATAAACTCTTCACTTTAATGAAAAAATGGGACATGCCTTGGCCTTCAACCAAGGGCATTATTATCATTTCAATTCTTTCATTCAAGTACCGCCTCCCACTCTACTCTGATTTGCATTTGCATGTAACCTCCACCAACAATGTAGATGAGGGAACCTGTGCACCAAAGACTTCAAGGATCCATCATGATATCTGAGTGACATCTACTTGGAACATCCATTACTCAGGTCATGTTACCATTGCTTAGTGGTCGCAGCACCAAAAAGCGAGGCTGAGTTGCTTATTTGGGCTGTCAATAGACCAGTACACAAGGTGGGCCAAGGTCTTTTCAACGGCAGCCAGCAAAGTAAAACATAGATTAAAACAAATAGGCCCGGCCTATGATGGGCTAAAACAAATAGGGCCAACACTGACAATGATGATTATGCATTGCCCGGGTCTAAGTCTAATGGAGCTCAAGCTTCACTACCGTCTTCGGTGCAAGATCTTAGCTCTTCATTTGATGTGCCCAATTATAAATGATATTAACAAAAATGCCCTTGAAACCTTAAGTTGGCTGAGCCCAGCCAGGTTCAAGATAGCCTAAAACCTGATAAAAACTTAGGTCAGGTCCAGCCATTGGACTTAGTATTTCAACCCAAGTCCAGCCCAAAGTAGACCGAACCGGAAAGCTTGATGAGCTAACCTGGCCCGTTAGACAACTTTATCCCCTTTGGGCGCATTTTTGCCACTTGTAGACCGCAGCGGCGCTCTCTCTCTCTCTCTCTCTCTCTCTCTCTTCAGCTGTAAGCCTGTAACACGCAACAGCACGCTTTTCTTTTTATTTATTTTTTCACCTTCCCAACCTTTGTTCACGTGTCTCATCCTTTGTTCACGTGCCATAACAGCCAAATCCGTGATACATATGGGCTGAGAGCTGATAAGTCTTGCAAACGTGTTACTTGGTTCCACGTGTGAGACGAGTGCACTTTCAAAATTCACTCGACCATATAAAATAGAAAGGCAGTAGCAATTAGGATTAGAAGTGAATATTCATCATTATTGGGAGCATAAGCCTGTATATTTTTTATTTTTATTTTATAATAGTAGAGGATAGGACTAGATTCTTATCATGGTTTCATGTCCATTTAGACTTTAGGGACCTGCAGCGAATGGGGCACCGATTGAAAATGACATTGATGGGACGATCCTAGCTAATCCATTCTCAGTTTAGTGCTCGCCAACGAGACACACCCATGTTGATTTTGAGATACGTCCAATCCAGGACGTGGCCCACAATTTCAACGGTTATATGTAGAGTGGATGTGTTGCCGCTCGCAGGGCAAATTCTCGCTCCACCCTAACTCACTCACAACTGAGAACTCACACGTGTCGATGTGATTACTTATTGTAACACGTGCACGCTGTGAGAATGACAAGTGCCGAAAATCGGAGGGCCACACATGTAAGAAAAAAGATGATCAGTCAGACAAATGACCGACGCTTTATATTTAATATAAACGTGGGACCTACCTGATGAGTGGACTTGCTTAAGTTTTGGGCCAGTCCTGGCTGCGAGGGAACTTACCTTGGAAATGATCTGGATGTTGGACACGTGTTGTTAACTATTGCGCGAATCTGATGCGTTTTCTCACGCGAGCGAGTAGATAGCAACATATGGATATAAATAGTTGAACGGTGTTGATAAGAAGGGAAGCGCGCAGGCGGCGTTTGGCGATCGGCTGCATTCCCATTTCTTCCCTTGTATTGTATTCTGGTACATCTGCTATCAGGTAAGATAGGGCCTCATTCTACTCAATCCTGTTAGTTCGAAGGTGAAATCCCTCTCTATCTCCGTTTTTTTTTTCGAAAGGTAACATTGGCCAGGATTGAAGTTTGGATAAATCACACACTACACTGTCGCCCGCAATGATGTATAAATCAGGGTTTCTCGAATAATCCCAGCTTTATTTCTATTTTTATCAATTACTATCTCTTGGTGTGTGCGTTTGTTATTGATCTGATTCCAGATGAGACAGAGATGAGATGAGTTGGGATCAGATCAGTTGCGAGATGGATGCTCACTCCATTCTCAATAGCCCTGATTTTGTTTGTTTGAAGTCGTGTGTATGGTTTTTACTAATCTCCTGGGATGTGGATTGCCTGCTATAAGTTTTCTTGTGCTGGGAAGCTAGGTGGGGCCCACAGTGATGTTTGTGATAAATCCACCACGTCCATCCGTTTTGCCTGCTTATTTTAGGAAATGAGACCAAAAGTGAAGCGGATCCAAAACTCAATTAGGCCACACGAGAGGGAAGAATGGGGAAAGAAATGCCTACCGTTGAAACCTTCCTGGTATCCACCTTATGTTTATATGCCATCCAAACCATTTATAAGATCATTCCCACTGGGATGAACTGAAAAAACAAGAAAAGTAGCCTGATACAAAACTTCTGAGGCCATACGAATGTTTCAATGGTGGCCGTTCAATCCCACTTTTTTCCTCTCGTATGACCCACTTGAGTCTTGGATCCGCCTTAGTTTTGGTCTCATATCCTAAAATGAGCTGGAAAAATGGGTCGATGGGGTGGATTTCTCAAAAACATCACGGAGGGCCCCATGTTACTTCCCAGCGCAGGGACTTCCACAGCTTGAGTGTTCTTGTCATTTCTGACCTGCCCAACTGTCAACGCTAAAAGAACGCTAAGAATCCTTTACTTTAGATATGGAATCATTAAAAAAAAAAACCATTTTCCAACCACATGCTCAAAGCAAAACAAAATGCGCCCCCCATGACCCCTTGGCAGACTCAAGGATGATAGGACAATGATCCAAGACTAGGAGAGCTATGCACACGGAAATGATCATTCCTCGTCATCTATGGCCACTCCCTGTTTTGTTACCTGTGAATTTGACCCCTCCCATTGGTTGTTGATCAATTCATGCTTGTGCACCTAATCAGAAAAAGTCTCTCATGCTTCTGGTTATATGGCTTTCATTGGAGTGGTCATAGGAAAATCTAAAAACATTGAAATTAGACTCATGCCATCCAACTTTGCCTAAAACCATGATCTCTGACTCAAGTTTTTAGTCCCGTAAACTGTCAAGAACATCCACTGGTTGCAATATCTTACAGTCTTGAATAACACCAAAACTGAATAGGAGCCTGGCCACCAATCCTCTTTTTGCAAAACATCAACATTTCAGATCACAGTGACACTTGAAAGGTAAGCAACTGCACTTCCTCACTCTTGCCAGCCTATTTAATTTGTAATCTTGCATTTAGGTATCTGAACCCCTTAGTATGTCATGGAAGAAGCTTCATTCAAGAACTTGTAGGTTTTCCTTCCCCCTTTTATCACCAAAATCCACATAGCCTGAGGATCTTTTGAGCAACATCTCTCTTGCCTGCTATCATGCCTCTTTGACCTATACCAGTTCTTTTGTAGTTCATGGAGGATATGAGGCTTAAGAGAGCTCGCTTCCTCTCATAGAACTCTTTAAATTGATGTTGAATTCTTCCCCTATATCTGCCTTTCTCTTTCCGCCAAGAGCACAACAGAGCTTTCAAGTCATCCACATTATCACCAAAGGAGACCCCCAACAATCTGCTAGCATGCTGGATCGTCTCCTCAACACGAGTTATTAGCAACTTTTCCTTGATTTTCTGTAGCCTCACAGTCATCAACAGTACCCAACGAGGTTTGGGCTAATGGTCTTCACCGTAGGTTTGCTTCCTACAGGTGAGGGTTCGATTCCCCTCCTTGGCTGTACCCGATACACGTGGTTGTGGGTGATTGCGTGTATCCGCAGGGATTAGTCTCACTTCAAAAAGAGGTGGGGACACCCTGTGTCTTAAAAAAAAAAAAAAAAAAAATCAACAGTACCCTTGGTTAATCCTTCTTTTCCACCTGCACAGCCCATGATGGGGACATCACCCGCACACGCCCCCCACCCCCCCATACGCACGTACGCAAGGAGGAGGGCCCCACCATCGATCTGAATCAATGACGATGTCCAGGGAGGGTCTCTTAGTTAGAGGACTGCGTTTTGGTTCGTTGGAGTGGACCCAATAGTCATGTGAATCTCACCATGGGTTCTCATGATTGTGGCCCACTATTCTAATTAATCTAATCCTTTGTGTTTTGCTTATTATTGTTATTAGGAGTATCATGGACGATTTAAATTGCTTTAATTAGTTGTTATTTTTTATTACTTCGTCGCCAAGTAATAGGTTGCGCACATGGCGCGAGTTTCGGGGTATAAGGTTTTATTATAAATAGGCACCCCTTGTAGTCTTTTTTATTCATTGAAGATTAATAAAAATTCCTTCGTTTTTCTACTCCTCTGAGTTCCTGAGTTGTGGAAATTCAATTGGGTGTGAAACCCTCCCTTCCTCAAAGGGCTGACTACCGTGGTGCGAAGCCACACCTATCCCGATTCGCCCCCACCTTCTTCCATCCATATTTCTCCTCCTACAAGCATCTACGCTTCAAATTCATCCTCTATTGCAGCCGTTTTTCTTTCTACAACAGATTTTCAGAATCTGGTCCTGTAGGAGGGCTGAAACTTCGGCGGAGCATCATGCACAAATCGTGCATTGGATCGAGCTGATATTTGTGGGTTTTGGAGTCCACCCCTGGCCGACCAGTGCCAAGCTGGCCTTTTTCTGAATAGTGGGCCCCACACACGTGCGATCGGGATTACATGCACGTGCGTCTGGGCCATTGCTGTTGTCCACACGTGTAGTACTTCTCTGGTTCGTCTCTCTCATTTCTTTCACTCATTTTTCATCCAAAATCCCTAAAGCTAACCCTAAATTATTCAAATTTCCAATTTTATGCCCTTTCTTCAACCTTAGGGTTCCCTGAATTGAAATCTGTGAACCCCTTGGATTGGGGAATTATTTTGGTGCATGTGTGGATGAATTTACCCTCCTTTGATTATTGTTTGGTCTATAATTTTGATTGATCCAACCCTAGCTTGTGTAGGCCTGGGCCTGCATAGATTCCCCTTGATTGAGTGCTTGAACTTTTGTGTGGGATGTGGAATTTTGTGTAACTATTTCTGAATTAGTGTGATCTAAAGCCTGAAAATCTTGCACATCATACTTGAATTTCATGTCCTGCATCAGCCCAGCTATTGCTATCCTCACCTTCAAGAATTGGGGCATGAGTAGACAAATGGCTCAGCTAGCAAAAGATTGATCTTTGCACGCCAATTGCAACAAACCATTGATCTTTACTATCTTCAATCTCTTTGCACGCCAATTGCAACAAACCATTGATCTTTACTATTGAGCATTCCATCACCTGGGACACCCTCGATATATGCTACCTACTGGTAGGTGGACCACATTGCTTCCAATGAAAAGACATACATCCCTCCCTAGATATGTTACAAAGGTATATGAATTTAGAAGAATCCAAGTTTTCAACCACGCAAGGGCCTAGTTAAAGAGGAAGGCAAGAGCGGAGTGGCATGCAAACTAGACATTGAAAAGGCATATAACCGTGTTAATTGGGGGTTTTCTTGGTTACATGCTTTAAAGGTTAGGGTGTGTCAGTAAATGGATTTGCTGTATGAAGGCTTGCGTCTCATTGCCATCTTTCTCTATTATGGTTAATGGCTTGCCTCAAGGCTTTTTTAAAGCTACTAGGGGCCTTAAGGCAGGGTGACCCCTTGTCTCTGTTCTTGTTTGTGGTGGTTGCGGAAGCCTTAAGTAGGATGCTAGCTAAAGGTGAAGAAATTGGTCTTATATCGGTCTTCAAAGGGTCCCCCGAAGGGAGTTGCGACTCTTATTTGTAGTTTACGGACAACATTTTTATTTTGCAATGCTCAAATGTCTATGGTGGACAACTTAGAGGAAAATTTTAGGATCCTCTGAGGAGGTCTGTGGGAGGAGATTTTCTGGAAGTCCAAAAGAGATGTTCTTGATTGGGTTGCTGGTGTAAAGGGTGTCAAAGATTGTATAGTTTTGCTTTTTTTAAGTTGTAATTTGGGGCTGTATTCTTTCCCCCTTGACGTTTGTTTTGGTGGTTTTTTCCAATAAAATTTCAACACTCTTCAGAAAAAGTTAGGGAGGATAAGTGGGATTGGACAATGGGCAATTAAAAGCCTGCTTCTGCTGGTCACACCACTCCAGTTAGGCCCATAGATGATGCTGGGGTGGGGTGTGGAGAGCATAGGGGGACAGTTGTCCTCCACATGCAATGTAAATTGAAAACTGGCAATATGCATCTCACCCTCGACTGTTGAAAGACGGGTCCACCTACACACCATATCAGTGGCTGACACAGAGCCTGCACAAGATTTTCAAGTGGAGAGGTGCAGACTTCAGGAACGCGTGCATCATCGTCCTCAACTTCCTGTCAATTTCTGTAAACCTTGTTGCTCTGAGATGAACAACTACCCACCTGTTTCATTGTCTTCACACACCTCCTATATCGAAGATCGACCCCTCCCGTCTTCTTCTTCCTGATTGTTATGCGCACAGACTATAGTTCTTCTCATTCTTCTTGTTGATTTCCTTGACAGACCCATAACAGGAGTGGACTGCAACAAACACCAGCTGCTGCCATTCTTTGAGAGGAATTGCATAGCATGCATCTCAAGTACATGTTTCTCCCACCTGAAACCATTCCAACCACCTATGAGTCAAACAGAACAGGCCATTTGAAAGTTTTGTTCTTCCTGTCAAGATTCTTGCAATATTGTGGTGGAGCTCAAAGACAATTGACCAATAACAGGGATTCAAGGGCTCAATAAGAAATTCCTTATCTAATTGTTCCCATGTTAGGCCCATCCAACCTATGACGTATGCTGCTGTAACATTGTCAATGCTTGCTGAGACACAACTGACTCCAATTTCTTCTGTGCCTCTGCCACCAATTTCGGTTCAATCTTGACTGACATCTTCCCTCCAGAAGCTTCCACCTGAGCCCCATACCTTCTTCAACTAAAAATTCTGCTAAGAAGGCTCACTTCTTCCTGATTGCCTGTGCTGACCACCCTTTGCCCCCCTCCAACCATGGCATCTCTATGAGTGTTCCCATACCCGATGTAAAACACTCCTCTTTTTGCCTTGACCGTTCTTCATATTTTGCAGCTCTTTTCGCCTTGACCATCCTTCATATTTGACAGCTCTTCTCGCCTTGACCATCCTTCATATTTGGCAGCTCTGGAAGGATCCCTTCTTATCAATCACTTCCATTCTGCCTTGTCTCTCTTTAGGACCTTTTGTCTGAGTTACAGATTCCTTTTCATATTCAAGGAAATCCATGCTGTGAATACTGAACTCATGCTGTGTTGAACTTTGTACATGTACTTCAGAATTTATTTATTACCTTCAATCTTTCAGTTTGGGTGGGCAAATTCTCTTCTTCTTCCTTTTGAAATTTTATTTCCGAGTTTCCTGCAAGTCCTTATTGAGTTGGCTTGTTTTATTGATGGAAAAAAAAAAATTCTGTGCAATTTGGACAGTACTCGTTTTTCTTGTTTTTCTTTTTATGTAGAACAAGAAAAGAGAAATCTAACCTAAAATGAACACTAGAATTGGTGATTGGAAGTCCAACTCATGGTTTTCATAGTTTTGTTCTTCAAAATAAGGTAAAACTGTAATCTTCAAATGTGTTGAGGACAGTTGGAATGTTTTTTTTTTGGTTGCTAAACCAACTTTTTGCTTCTTCTTTGTTTCTTTCTTTTTTCTTTTTCCTGTTTGCCTTACAGAAAGTATTCATTAAAAAAAGAAAAGAAAAAAAGAACACACAAGATAAAAAAAGCAAAAACAAAAGCAAGAGAAAAAGAAAACAGACAAAAACAATAACAAACCCAAAACTGCCGGTGGGTACTTAGTAGCAACCTTCATCATTTGATAGTGTAATATGTGCATCTTCTCAGGCAAAATGCAAGGTGCAATTCAAGCAATCCGATTGCATGGAAACATTCTAAGGCAGGCAGTTCTACAACGTGTTCGTATTTTGGACCCAGTCATGCGGCCTGCTATATTTTCGCGTTTTGAGTCAGTTTCCTCTGCTCGCTTGGAAGAGCATGGATTTGAAAGTACCACAATCTCTGACATTCTGAAGGGCAAAGGTAAAAGTGCTGATGGGTCTTGGCTTTGGTGCACGACAGACGACACTGTTTATGATGCTGTGAAGTCGGTATGAATTTTTGTACTAATAGAGTTATGACGTATGCATCCTATGTAAAATTGTGAATGTCTATTTGAAACATCATTATTAAAAGATATAGGATCGTTCTCTTTTCTTTTTCTTTTTCGTTGTTCTTCTTTTTTGTTAAGAAAAAGTATATGAGACCGTCCTATATCTTGTGATAAGGATCTTTCTTCAATTTTGCATGCAGGACTTCTATTTATTTTTGGGTTCTGTGGTTTGCTTTTATATCTAGAAACTGATTACTTGATTTGAACATGCATTGTAGATGACTCAACATAATGTTGGTGCTTTGGTGGTGGTAAAACCTGGAGAGCAAAAGTCAATTGCTGGAATTATTACAGAGAGAGGTCATAAAAATCTTCAATGTCAAATGCTTTAGAACTCATTTATTTAAGGCTAGGTTGCTAGCAAAACACAATAGATTGTAGGAACAAGTGGTGCTCCATGGGGGGAAAAACAAATTACTCTTCCCAATAAATAAATAAATAACTTTAGGATTACCTAGATGGTTTAAATATTTGTTTTGTAGGATTTCCGTTACTATTGAGTTTTTGCAGGAAACTTGTATGAATTTTCTTGTTTCTCTCTTTATAAAAGAGAATGCAAAGGAAAATGCATCTAAAAGTAAGAAATCCTAAATGTATATTTTGCGACCTGCCATCCATAATGTGAAGAATTGTTAGTGTGTGGAATGTGGATACACTGTCCATTAAACGGTTAATGGTATCTGCTTTTGTTTCAATTTTCCAGACTATCTCAGGAAGATCATTGTGCAGGGAAGATCTTCTAAGTCGACAAAAGTTGGGGACATTATGACTGAGGAGGTATCACCCCCACACTTGTGCCTTGATATTCCTTGTCGATTGCAATTTTCCAGACCAAAGGTTTAATGGTGAATTTATGTTATTTATTTTTTCTGCTAACAGAACAAGCTCATCACAGTGACACCTGACACCAAGGTTCTCCGGGCAATGCAGCTGATGACAGGTATATCACACAATTGCACATTGTCCAGTGAGTAATGAATTGGTTCAGATGAACTGAGAATGATGTGGTCTTGATGTGGGCAGAAAACCGCATCAGGCACATTCCGGTGATTGATGACAAGGAAATGATTGGCATGGTATCCATCGGAGACGTCGTTCGAGCTGTAGTGAGTGAGCACCGGGAGGAGCTGGACCGCCTGAATGCCTATATACAGGGGGGTTACTAGGCATTTGGACGTGTGGATGCTGATGATGATGACAAGCTGATGTTGGAGCAGAGACTTTCACGTGGGTCTTATACGGAATGGTTGTACATATTTGTGTTGCATTTCTCACCGTACTTCCCAAGTCTTTTGAGTTGTCTGTCCACTGGTCCTGAATAAGATGTGTTGTCACAATAATATAAAGACTGGACAATCATCCACGCTTGCTAGCTAAGATGAAGCACTAGCTATTAGTCTCTCATACTTTTGGGGTTGGTACATCTGGAAACAGAGATTTAGATGGTTCTTTCTTTCAGTTGCTGATAATATAGACAGGACGAGTCCCACATCATGACTATTGTTCCTTCTGGGAAGCATCTTGCGAGCATGATGCATTTCCATTGGTGTGTGAGTTGAACCAGAAATAGGTTCTCTCTCACATTTGCACGGTTTATTTAATGGTGATCTATGGAGGACCATCGGCTGGTTGTTCATGAATAAGCTCATAAGATAGGGTCACATCAAGCTCTCACTTTGGGGGGGACCTAAGCAAGTTGTCAGCTGATAGCAAGGTGCATTTCTTAATCAACTCTAGGCTCCTATGCTGGGAGCATGAGTGGTATGGGAGCAACCACCCCAGCTGCTTGTTTATGGCATGTGATAGGTTTTTTTTTTTTTTTTTGCTCTCTTGATTAGGGGAATGCCAGATGCTTTTCGAGCCACTGAAGCCCTGATTAACTCCATGTCAGCAGCTTTGATGAGAAGGGGGTGTAAAGGGGCTATAGGCTGTGAATCAGGTTGAAAGTGAAAGTCAGCCATCAAGGATTCTGTGGTTGAAGGGTAGATCTTGACGACCATAAATGTTTCGTTTTGAGAGTCTCTCTCTTTTTCTTCTCTCTGTGTTTTTTTTTTTTTCATCTAGTCTTGATTGGTATTGAGTCGCCTCCTATGTAACAATTTCTGAGGGTTATATATAACAAAATTTTTTAAAGATAAAGATGATACCTATTGCTAGTTTTAATCTAAAATTTAGTTATTCTGTTGTACAACTGATAGATATCATATTGGTGTGATGAAGAGAGATCAAATTGATAAAATCTAATGTTTCAAGTATTCATAATAAAATAATAAAAAGGGTTTGCATTAAAAAAACCTTTGATCACTTTTTTTCAGAATCGATGAAGAAAACCCCTTTAAAACAGCTGTAATATTATGGAAATTGAGTTTGTGTTTTTTCTAATAATAAAGGAAGAAAATGCATATCTACCTTTGTTTTAGGAAGTTATTCAGAACAATTCAAATTTATATGTTGGAATCTCCTAAATCTCTAGGGACTTCAATAACTTAGATCCAAGGTGTAGAAGTTATAAAATAAAAATAAAAATGAAAATAATAATAATAAATAAATAAACATGACGGTGAAATGTTTGATCCTTTCATGCTTTATAAACAGAGTTGCGTGGGACTTGCTCACCGAAGTCTTTGGTGGATCGACTAATATGGGCTGAGTTAGCAGGGGTTTGATCAATTGGTAGTGCCAATTTGATCCAGGCCCAACGGAAGTAACAATCACTGGAAAGTAACAATCATCATCGTCAAATCCTTATCCCACTCAATTGGGAGGTAACAATGAAAATACCCTTTATTCTTTCATATAGCAGAGGATTCAACTTGAAAAAGAAAATGTTCCATATTAATGGATTCGAGTATGTAACCATTGGTTACAATTTATAAGATCTTCAGCACTTGCTAGAGGCCCTAGTTTAAACCAAGCAAAATATTAAATTGCAGCACTCGGTTGCTTCTGATCCCTCATGCAAGTATTCTAAACCTTCCCTTGCCATACAAAAATAGTTGATTGATTAGGTAGTATTAATTTCCAGTGAATGCAAGTTTTGGTATGGCCCATCCAAGCTCTTCCACGAATCAGATATTCTAGATTCATTAACGAAAGTATGCTAATCACAGGTATTTGGGCACACTGGATCCTGTATCCTTGTATACTACTATTCTTTCGTATCTAGAATGGTATTTTTGGACTGGTATTACTCTCTGCAATGGTAGAATGTTTATACAGTATCCATCAGGTTCTCATCCTGTATAAGCAGAGGCCACGGTTTATTGATCTAAAATTTGATATGATGGGCTTTGCTGTGAATGGATCATGCACCAAAACTCCTAGATGAAAACATCCTAGCCCTCCAAGTATGTAGCCCAACAAACAGATGCATATGAGAGAAAATACATCAATGGCACATGTTAAACAGAAAAAAAAAAAAAAAAAACAGTTCAATAACCTGTAGCATGGATTTTCCAAACTAGTTTTTTGGCCATAGGCCTTCTAAGGTGAGTCCACTATATCAGAAGTTTGGATCAATGAACCACAGGCGCACTTGTCAAAACTAGAACTGAACAGATTCTACAAACTCTTGGTGGACCATTACATAATCCTTCTATACATTTTCAAGTCCAGCTGATGTATTTAGACAATTTCCTGTAATGGGAATTTCGCCAACTGTAAACCATGAAGATAAGCAAACAGATTTTGCAAACTACATGCCCTTGGGGAACCAAAGACTAGTGATAGGAATAGATCATGGCATAAAGAGGTTGGATACCACCTCTTGCCTGATATGCAAGGATAACTGTAGTGATCTGTCTGCTACCCATCATTGTTCATTCGAGTAAAAAGTCTAAGATACACAGCCCAAATAGCATTATATTACACACGCTGGAATCTGTGCATCACTGTTGGGAGTCCCGATGGGTGTATTGAAATATCGATCATGTCCCGGATTGAACAACCTACTTGCCAGCAGACCGCAATAGGTCTGCGATCAATCACCATCAATGGAAGTTTCCTCCCTTGGTCATTGCTACCCTATAGGTCCATGTCTTGTAAGCTAAAATTCAAATGGCACTGATGAAGAAGAATATAACTCTCTCCATGATCATGTGGAGCCCATGTCCCAACCCAATATTGCCATGTCATCTTGGCACCATTCCAGCAAACTTGCCTATAATGCAGTATCTCACCTGTCCTTTTTCCAGTAGGTAGAAAGGCTTACCAATGGATGATGCAATATACATTCACAAGGTTTTAAGGACTCCAGGAACACAGCCAATAAGTAGGCAAGTGGATGAAGCATATAACACCCTTCCATGCTTCTTGAGCTTGAATCTTATAATGGATCATGAAAGTTTACTCATACATCTTTATATTAAGCTTTGCCTAATCTTATAATGGAACATGAAAGCTTGAATCTTCTCTCTTTTCTCATCATCAACACTATAAATGCCATTGATATTCATCTAGCTTGGCCCATTCCTTGAAACTTCACATAAATACAACATTTCAAATGGTTACAATCCTGCATTGTGCCATGTGGCATTCAAGCACCAACAGTGCACAGACAGGTCAACCATTGGCTCACACAGTTCATAGCTTGGAATGCCCCCCAACAATACATGCATGCAAGCATCCAAATTGCGCAAGCATGCACAGGAATGCTACAAAGCAGAACCAGAAAGAAAGATGCATTCAAGAGCAGGCTGAAGATGTTGCATATAGTAGGTTACATTGATGACAAAGACGGTGATCGACTCCAACCTAATCAAATAAAGCAACAAAAGCCCTGCAGCAACACGAATGCCCAACCAGCCAGGTGCAAAACAAGGACAGTAATGTCCACCATGAAATATATTTTGGATACAATGTGTTGTGAATGACACATGCAGGCCAGTTGTATGGATACAGCATTTACAGGAGATTTGGAACCATACTGTTCCTGTCTTCCCTGAGTAATGGTATGGACATAAGTTAAGGCAAGGATCTGGATTGCAGATCCTCAAAATCAAAATTCACAACATGGATACAAGTAAGAATGAGTACTTCTCTCAAGTATAATTATGTTTAAATACTTCCTCAACAACATTAGAAGTTGAATTTGTGGCTCAATTTGTGTGATTCATCATAAATTCTAATTACTTAATTCTAGAGCTGAAAATCCTACTGGTAGGTTTGGATTTCAAGTCTCTAGGAAGGGGTATGCCTTATCCTTACCCTTATCCAAGTACCTAGCGTGAAGGGCAGGGGTTATCAGTGTTATTCCACTGCAGGTTCAGCCTAACACTAGTTTGGAATTCCGAAAAAAGAAAAGAAAAGAAAAGTGTTAGGCCCTATTTGGTGAACACCTAGAAGTGAATAGTGATTACATCTCTTTTTAGTTAACAGTAATTGTTATATTGGAGATCACAATTTCTGATACATAATTACTGTTAATATCGACTCATTATGTGTTAGAGATCAAGATCTCCTATACAAAATTACTGTTAACCAGGGCCTATCAACCAGGGCCTTGAGTTTCCATGGATTTCATTTCCTTCAGGAGAAGTCTACTAAAGTTTTGCATGTGAGAGTTTAATGCCTATCCGGAATAAGCTAATCATGAATCATGTGCATGCACTGGTATAGAACCCGTACCCAACTGTTTTGAGATCGGTGCTTCTGATGCAACAAGGCATCCAAGAGCCTGTCCAGGGTCTTTGTGGTTGCATCGATAAAGAAAATGTGATACACTAGTGTGCCGAGCTTTAAATACGCTACTACTAGGATTTAATCAAAACAAGCAAATGAGAACAAGAAGATTTGCTCCAACAGCCAAGATACTTCTATCTGATGTACCATTCACATGCAGTAGTATGGTGAATGATGTCTTTCCCTCCAATCAAGTTTCAACCTTGATGTTGTCAGTTTACTGTATGACATCTACAAGAAAACAGTTGCTTTGATCTGTCAAATTAATGAAGTTTTTGGTCCAAATGGTTGCAAGGATAATTTGCAAAGTTCATAAAATGCTGATTCATTTGCAAATCAAAGCTACCTGCCAAGTGGTTTCTGCAACAAATCTTCAGCTCACTTGAAGAAACACCTCTATTTTCTCTAAGCCCCTTCTGCAAGTGTACTGTTTGATGTACTGAGATAGAGAACTGCATCAACAGAGAAAAATGATGTCCTGGCCTCCCATCAATCAAAAGAAAAAATCATGTTTAGTAGGAAAAATGGACACATGTTACCATTATTTCCTCAGATGAAAGCATTGCCATATTTATTTTTCAGTTGACCATTGACATATTCTTCAGTTTGCCCCATCACTATGTTCATATATCCATCCCGACAAGCTAGAATACCTTCACAATGATTAAAGACATGCCAAAAGTAAAAGTCTTGTTATTAATTATCAAGCACCTAAATTTGCATGCTCTGATGATATAAGCTTCTCTCCAGAGACCATGTAACCTTACTGCATTGGGACCATCTTCTCCTTCCAGTTATCTGATGAAAGTTAGGAGTGGAATAGCCATGTTTTCTCCACTCCTTTGATCTTGTAATCTAGTTGTTGGCTTAGTGCGTTTTAGAAACCCTTAAAAACTGTATGGTAGAAAATTCCAGGCGCCATTTCACACATCCTGTACATGGTTTTTGTGAAAGGCGACACGGCATGTGCTAAGGTGTATATTGCAACCCAGACCCTTCCTGTTATGAGGAATCTTAATTGAACACAAATTATTGCACATGTTACTGAATAACATTCCCAATGGGACACATGGCAAACATGTACAAGCTTCTAATACAATCGTCAGGTGGGTCCCAACACATCGGACCTGGCAACATCAGGACTGTAGGACTAGTCAATTTGACCAAAAAAATCCCCACTGCCCTTTTTTTTGGCCTGCTCTGATCAAGTGGCTAGGATCATCCAATCAATCTAGTCTGTGAACCATGGCCCATATATGGTGGCCTGTGGAATGAATGGCAGGATCTTGTACACATCTGCCCTGCATTCATGTAAGAAGTTAGGTGCTACTTGCATTCATACCCTTCAAAATGATTGACGACACCAGTAGAACATGTTAAGTGCCACTGCCTGTCTAATTGTAAAATGCAAAGAAAAGGAAATGGGATATGTTATGACCAACATTCAAAATATCTTTTCAAAAGCATGATTTTATCATAGTACATTTTGATACAAACATCATAACGCCGGTTTTTATTGTCCTTGCATTGTTTTGTTCAAATTTATTCTCTTAAAAAAATAATACAAAATCAACACCTTCACCATAGCCTTGTCCTGTCTATTAGGAGTTGGCTTCATGAATCTTGTTTGCCTATCATTCCTATCCAAGGTTCTATCCTCGTCAAGTGGACAGACCTTCGTATCCCTTCCAAACACCTAAATCCAAACCCTTTTTATGGCCTTTTCCGTTATCATCTTTCCAGGCCCTTAAAAACTAACCAAAGTTCCTTCCCTTGTAAGGTCATCCCCGACTTCCATAGCAAATGGATGAACATATCACCATCTTATTATCTCTTATTTGGCTGCTCTTTATAGGTGAAAACAGAAACAACATTCATCATATTATCTCATATTTGGCTGCTCGTAGGCTGCTTCAGATGCCCACATTCTTAATTCTATCCATCCTAGTCATACTGTACATCCATCTCGACATCCTCCTCTCTAAAACGCTCATCATGTTGCCTCCTCATTGGGACACCTCCTTGTGGAATATTACAATAGAGTCAGCCATAAAAGTTTTTTAAAAAAATGTTAAGAACTTGCATTCTTTTTTATCTACTGATAAATGGATTTTAACAGAATAAGACCTGCAAAAGGAAAATTTTACAGCCTCTACGGGGCAGGAAAAGCTAACGCACCAACATTACAATGAAGTCCCGACCAGTACTACTTAAAGAAAAACTCCCTCATAGCCTGTGAATTCCTTTGCAGACCTCATCCAATAACTCTGCCCACACACAATCAATCACCTTACTAGGGTCTTCCTTTCCATTCTTGAAGAAGCCATTGTTTTTTTCCTTCCAAGGTCCAAATCACTACTAGGAAGCATAATTGTCAAAGAAGTTTCCCCTTGCACTCACAAAAACCAAACATCCATGCCTCGAGATTAGCAATCATGTTGAACATCAAATGCTGTCCCAAATTGGACCTAAGATGCCACGACCACACCACAGTGACAAACAGAAAATGAATAGAATTTCATACTTGCCTCTAAACAATTAGATGATTCAAACATTCCGTATTCTTGATGCAGATAAAGCAAGCATTAACTAGTGTCTGCTATCTAAAGTGGTCAATTGCCACACGATGTCACAGCCCATCACCCACTTGAATCCAAGAACTCCTAGGGGACCTTTGGAATTCCAGAAAATGTCATCAGGGCTACTCCAACTCCCATTTGGTTTGCATAGAAGGAGCTAATAGAAATGGTTCCCGAGGCATCCCACTTCCAAACTCTCCTATCCTTCCCTATTTAATTAAGATCCGCACCTTCCAAAAGCTCTAGTAATATGAAAGAAGTCCACTTCGTAACTCCTATCCTGTCCAATTTAATTAAGCACACCTTCCAAAAGCTCCAATAGTATGAAGAAGTTTACTTCATCCTCGAGATTCCTCTTGAATATTGATGACCACGTCACTTAACTGCCATCCAAGGTTACGAATTGATATCTTGGAATCCTTAGAGCCAATCTACAGGTGATTCAATAATTGCACATAAAGGTCTACCATCACACCACTGATCCTTCCAAAAATGGATAAGAAAATCATTTCCAACCTCAAAGGAGATTCCTTGCATGAATAGGTTTTTCACATTTTCCATACCCCAACCACCTAGGAGTCCAAGGTGTGCCCCATTTGTGTGGGATGCTAAAATTGTCACACCAAAATCACTATGGGTTTATTTACTTTTATGAGCCCATATGACCCATGGAGGGGTATTTTTGACATTTCTCTCTTGAAAGGGTGGCTTTTAGAGTAAGTTATGTTAAGGTTAAGAGAGTTACGAATTTTGGTTGTTTTTCCAGTATCTAGTTGATACTCTTTGCTATGGTAGGGATACTTTGGACATCGAGACCGTTATCGTATCCCTCCAGTCAAAGCAATTGCGACATCAAAACGGCGATAAAGATACCTCTATGGATGCAATGTTTGCTCGGGGAAGATTGTCTGAGCGAGAGAAAGGGAAACTGCGATCTAGGTCCAAGTCAAGAGGTAAAGGAAAGTTGAAGTGTAGGAATTGTCAGAGGATGGGACATTTAAAAAAGGACTCAGTTTTTCAAAACCTAAAATGATGCGAAGTCATATGATTCGCCGAAGGAAGTTAATTCAGTTGAATCTGGTGAAGGCTAAGATGGTTGTGATGTGTTGTCGGTCCAAGAACGAAAATTTCTATCAGGAATGGATCTTGGATACGGAGGCATTGCACCATATGTATCTTCATCAGAGTTAGTTTACCACATATAGCGAGTATAATGGTGGGTTGGTTATTATGGGCAATGATTATGCCTGCAAGATGATTGGAATTGATTCGGTTTGCATCAGGATGTTTGATGGGGGTGGAGAGTACTTTGAAACATGTGAGGCACATTCCAGACTTGAAGAAGAATTTGATCTCTCCGGGAGATTTAAATGCAATTGGTTGCAAGTTCGTCGGTTATAAATGTGTCCTGAAGGTTTCAAAGGGGGCTCTTACGGTAATGAAGGCACGATAGAACGGTAATATTTACCAGTTGATAGTAAATAATATATCTGGTGGAGTTACAGCGTCTGTAGCGGATTCCATGTCGACACGTTTGTGGCATGCGTGCCTAGACTTCATAAGCAAGCGGTGTATGAAGGTATTTCTCGATCGTAAGTTAATTCCTAATTTTAAAAGCTTTGATTTTTATATATTTGAGCATTGCATATACGAGAAATAGTTGAGGCTGCATTTTAAAACCGAAAAACATGTTAATAAATGACAATTTGATTACGTGCATTCTGATGTGTGGAGGTCGTTGCTCGTTGTCACATTTATAAACGACTTCTTTAGGAAGGTTTAGGTTTATATTTTGAAACATAAATCCGATGTGTTTTCCACTTTCAAGATATGGAAAGCGATGGTTGAAAAACGGATAGGGCAGAAAGTGAAAGTTCTGAGGACAGATAACGGCGAAGAATTTACTTCAAGAGAATTTGATCGGTATTGCAAGAATGGGGTATTATTCAGGTACAACACAATGAGGCATGTGCCAGAGCAGAATGGTATGGCAAAACATATGAACTTGACTCTTTTGGAAAGGGCTCGGAGTATGTTGAGCAATTCTGGGTTGGGTAAAGAGCTTTGGGTTGAAGATGTTTTTATGGCTTGTTATCTGGTGAATAGGTCTCCCTCTACAGTTATTGATTGTAAAATTTTCGAAGAAGTATAGAGTGGTCAAGCAGTTGATTACTTGGGTTTGAGGATTTTTTGTTATGATGCTTATTCTCATGTACAGTCTGTTGAGAGAGATAAGCTAGACCAAAGAGCAAAAAAGTGCACTTTTGTTGGCTATGATGATGAGGTGAAAGGTTACAGGTTGTTAGACCGTGCTTCACGGAAGATCATTATTAGCCAGAACGTCAAATTTGATGAGAGTTTCTTGTTTCGAAAAGATGAGGAAAAGAAAAGTGAAAAGTCAGTTGTTGATGTGGAATAAGACAATGGTAAGACACTTGAGGAACCTAAGCCACAGGTTGAGGTACAGGAAGAGGTGGAGCCATCGCTTGTCAAGAGAAATCCACCGACGGACCGCAGGTTACCGTTGAGATACAGGGATGACTCTAATGTTACATTTGCTATCATTACAGATGAAGGGGATCCATCTACTTTCCAAGAAGCTTTAGAAGATAAAGATGCATAAAAGTGAATGGTAGTTATGCATGAAGAGATGGATTTTCTGTATAAAAAATCAAACGTGGGAGCTAGTTGAGTTGTCCGTTAAGAGGAAGGCGATCGGGTGCAAGTGGATATTTTGGAAGAAACTGATTAGGTACAAGGTTAGATTCGTAGAGAACGGATGTGCTTGGAAGAAAAGTATCGACTTCAGTGAGATTTTCACACCAATAGTAAAGCAGGTATCTATCATATTTGTATTGGCTCTAGTTGTCTAATACATTAAGGAATTGGAACAGTTGGATGTTAAAATTGTGTTTCTACACGGAGAATTAGAAAAACAAATTTACATGAAGTAAACAGAAAGGTTTTAGGTGCAAAGAAAGAAAGATCTTGTTTGTAGGTTGAAGAGATCGTTGTACAACCTGAAACAGTCGCCTAGGCAGTGGTGTAAGAAGTTTGATTCTTTCATGTTAAGCTAAAGTTTTACTAGAAGTGAATTTGATCATTGTGTGTATTTTGGAGCACTGAGTGGCAGAGAATTTATCATTTTAGTGTTATATGTTGATGACATGTTGATTGCCAACCATAACATGTCCAAAATCAACATATTGAAGGCTCGGTTATTCAAAACGTTTGAAATGAAAGATTTGTGGGCTGTAAAGAGAATTCTTGGCATTGATATACACAAGGACAGGGAGAAGAGAAGGCTATGGTTGTCTTACGAGAAGTATCTTGAGAATGTTCTAGCCAAGTTCAGATTAGAAAAGGAAAAACCGGTTAACACTCCCCACACTGCTCACTTTCAGTTTTCTTCAGAACTATGTCCTACGTCAGATGAAGAAAAACGGTATGTCTTGTATGCCCTATTCGAGCGTAGTTGGTGGTCTTATGTATGTCATGGTTTGTACGAGACCGGATATTTCACATGCATTTGGTGTTGTGAGCATATACATGTCAAACCTCGACAAGCAACATTAGGAAGTGGTGAAATGGTTACTTCGGTATGTACGAGGTACGACGGACTACGTTTTCTGTTTTGAAGATTTAGAGGAGAGACTCGTAGGCTATGTTGATTCAAATTATGCAGGAAATGCAGACAATAGAAAGTCTACTTCTGGTTACTCGTTTATGCTAGCAGGTGTAGCTATTAGTTGGATGTCTAAGTTTTAGTCTGTGGTTGCACTTTCCACTGCTAAAGCTAAATACATGGCAGTGACAGAGGCATTCAAGGAAGCTGTTTGGTTGAAAGGGATGATGAATGAGTTGGGGCTTCAACAGGAAATTGTGCATGTGCATTGTAACAGCGAGAGTGCAATTAATTTGGCGAAGAATTCGGTATATCACTCCCGGACTAAGTACATTAATGTTTGTCATCACTTTATCCGGTAGATGTTGGAAGAATGAGATGTTACTCTTGAAAAGATTCACACCAATACGGTGGACATGCTTACGAAGGTCGTTCCTGCAGAGAAGTTCTTCCTCGACTTCTCTGGGCTTGGCAAGAAAGGAATAGAGACAGAGTGTGCACGAAGTGATGATGGTGATACTTATAAGAAGAATGGCAAGGCAGGGAAGTGATTTTGCTATTAATGTGGATATTGTTAAAATTGTGACACCAAAATCACTATGGGTTTATTCACTTTTATGAGCCCATATGACCAATATGGACCCTTGGAGGGGTGTTTTTACATTTCCCTCTTGAAAGAGTGTCTTTTAGAGTAAGTTATGTTAGGGTTAAGAGATAGATACAATTTTTTGTTGTTTTTGGGTGTTTTGAGAGTCTCCAAGGGGAGAGAGCGAGGGTTTTTTTTATATAAGTTCTCTCCATCCCTATAATCTTTTTTGAATAGTAGATTGATCATTGTGTTTATTTTAGAGCACTGAGTGGCAGGGAATTTATCTTCTCCAATCTCCACTCAACCCTAAAGCCCATTCTCCTTGTCATGTACTTGAGAAACTCCTAATTAAAATAGTCGTATGACTTTCCCACATCCACTTTGCAGATTATACCCGGCTTCCCTTACATATATCCTAAGTCAATATGTTAATGTGTGAAGCCCTTCATTGAAAATGTGCCTCCCCTTAGTAACACCCCTTAGGTAATAATAGGCTCTATAACACAATGAAGCCTTGATTCCAAAAATCTTAGATAACCTTATACGGGCTGTCTATCAGGTTCATTGGCCTGAAATCCCTAGGACAGTCCACTGGATGGCATGCATTGAAGTGACTATATGCCACATGCATGGTGGAGGAATCACCACCCACTGCTGTTTGAGATGGCAGTTAAGTTTTCTCCTGGAAATGCTAACTCCCTCAAGCACTAAACATGAGCAGGGTGTGGAATGTTTGCAGGGCAGTATTACTTATGAATCTGTGAATCCTTGGGATGAGGCTTCTCCACTCATTAAGTGCGCACCTCATGACACTGAACGTGGACCTATGATCACCAATCTTTTGACCATCCATATCTTCACTGAGGTGCATCCAACCTAAGAAATAAATTGGCCAGATTTTTGGACTAAGGAACATTTATCATGGAACCACGCAAGCCATTGGAACAAGTAGTGCAGAGTTCAAAAAACCCCCCAAAACATCTTGATTTAGTGTTCAGCCGAGGCAGGTTGACTCAAATACTCAACTGACTCAACTCGATGTTTGATCACTATAAACAAAAACATTAGGAAACATAAATATTTAAAATGGTTACATTTAGTATAAGTAATATAGAAAAGAATACAAAACAACAGCATAGCATACAATTTCTTAGTTAAGACCACTGCTTCCTTTCTTTAAAGGTTGGGGGTTTGAACCTCACTACTCCCTTGTTTACCTTTTTAATAAAACCCTATCCAAAGGCGAGTGAGTCAGCTCAAGTCATGGTGTGTTGTGTTGAGTTGACTCGATAAGTCTGTATGAGTCGATTCTGAGTCGATGTTAGTATTGACTTTCCCAGCGTCTCAGATTGAAATCTCACCGAGTCGAGTTGACTCCGCTGAGTTTCAAGTGAACGAACTTTAGAGCTATAAAGTAGTTTGTTTGTTTTGGGAAGTTGAAGATGGGCCATTATGAATTAGTGTTCCTTCCTCCTATATTGTATTTCCTTGAGCCAAGAATGCATGGTATCATAGAGCTTTCAACTCTTCACAAGTATAGCCTATGCCTTGGTGAAATCACCGATTTGAAGGATCCCCAAGATACATGATAGTTGCAGAACTCATTTTGAAAGAGTTCTGGCAGCTTCTCTTATAGAAGCTATTCTAGAGTGTAGAATTGCTTCTATTTTGAAAAAGAAGCTGCTACCAAGTGCACCGTAAGAATCTCTTATCAGCAAATCAATGTAAGCGATTGAAACTTAAGGCCACATGCCTTTGAAAGCATTGAAAGTGAGGCATATGCTAGGGGACCAATCATCCTTTATGGGATAGAATGTTGGGCAGCTAAGGAACAACATGTTGAGTGTAGCTGAAATGAAGAAGTTGAGATGGATGAGTGGAAAGACAAGGATAGAAATAGAAATGAATGCATTTGAGGGAACTTAGGGGTAGCACCAATTGGTAATAAGGGAAAGTAGATTTAGATGGTTTGGCCACGTGTAACGGAGGCCAAAAACTAAGCCAGTTTGAAGCAGTGAGTTGGTGCAAATTGAAGGCTCTAAAAGGGCAAGAGGAAGGCCCATAAGGATGTGAGTGAAGGTAGTACGAAAAGACTTGATGACCTATTGTCCAACTGAAGTTACAGCCTGGGTCCTGACTTGTGGCTAAGTGGTAGACTCACAAGAGTTTCAACACTAAGGTCATGGGTTCGAGTACCCATTGTGGTGTGTGGGTGTGAAAGTGTGTGCGTCAAAAAAAAAAAAAAAAAAAACTGAAGTTATGGCCCTTAATAGAGTGGGATGGCGAAATAGGATTCACATAGGCAACCCCAATTAATTGGAATAAGGCTTAGATGGTGGTGGTGGTGGTGGTGGTGTGCTGGGGTCATCATCATGGAGAAGCTCATAGCCAATGATGGACCACTCCAAGGGAGGTCACCGATTAGGATGCCTAACCGTAATTACTTCAATGGGACAAGCAATCAAGGAATGCAAGAATAAGCAATCAAGGAATGCGAGAATTTCTTGTGGCAAATGGAGTGGTACTTTGAGCTTTTAAGTTGGAGGACAGAACCCAAAGTACATACAGCTATCATGAACCTCATTGACAATGCATTACTGTGGTAGCATAGGAGATGCAGTGACATTGGACGAATGGCATGTGGCACAATCCAAGCCATATATGTAAGGTATAAGTCTATGTACAAGGGAGTGTTTCCCTAATATGAGTCCCATTGCTTGCAAGTGTTATCTTTACTATAAAGTGCAACACAGAGCTTTCTCCTCAACTCTCATGTTATCTTATGTCCCCAACTAGTTCTTGGTGTTAGAGTCGGAGCAATGCACTAACGGCAGAACAGGCCACAAGCTCATATAGAGTCACCAAGTAAACACATTGGGCCCCACCTGATGAATGGCCACCCAGGAAGACCATAATAGAAAAAAAGGGTTCCAAATTCCCCACATTTCTTCAGATTGAATAATGTCTAAGCCTGCTTGCATGAAGCCTCCCTCCCTCTCTCCTTCCTGTTTCCTTTGCCTTTTTGCCTTCTTCTGTTTTTAATCACCCATTCTCTCTCTGTTGTTCCTCTTAAATTCTATCATACAATAGAAGGGTATAGAATGTTTTATTCCACTTGATTTTTTTCCCTTTTCTTGGTCGAGATGAAAAAAGAAAAGAAGTAAAGCATAAATGCAGTGGGACAATAACCATAAGGAAAGCATAATGCAGGGGGATAATAACCATAAAAAGTGAAATGGGAATAAGCAGTAAACTCAATACAACCACCCAATGGTGTATAACAAGCCCCAGATTCAGGGTTTTTTCTTCTTATTTCTTTTTAATAGGATTAAAGATCAGTATGTACATGCGTTCCTCTAATAGAGGTACATCCCAGCAAAGGAGTATTTAAAATCCCCTTCTGAAGAATTCTTCAAATTCCAAAATGAAAAAAGAGATTAAGAAAATAAAACACAGCAGTCTACAGCAAGGGGAATTTTGAGTTCATGATGGGGATCTTGAACCAATCAATGGAAATTCACTGCTTCTTCAACCAACAATCTCTGAGCTGCAATTCAGTTGTTTCACCAAAGCACTTAGCTCTCACGAGGCAGAAATGGGTGCAGAAGCCCACAGATGAGCAAATTCTGCTCGTCTTCAAGATATAGCAAGCAGCACAATCAAGCCCTCTCCCTTGGATGACTATGCCCCATGCTCTGGAACACTGACTGCCAACACTACAATTCATCACACCTCCATCTTCATCATCCTTGAGTTCCTCTACTAAAATGACCCCATCTGGTGTGGGGCAGCTCCTTTCCTTCCATCTCCTTGTAATGTAAGGCCACTTCTCCGACATTGCCAACTCTCTCTCCAATCTTGTCGTTGTGGAGGAAGAGCCATCTCCCTTGTTGGAGTAGACGTGCACGAGAAAAGGGGCTTCTCCTATATTTCTCACTATCTGTTTGTGGAAAAGAAAAGGATAAAAAGGGGGGAATCCATGAATTCTCTTTCATTTTAATATAAGCATTCTCAAAAAAATAATAATAAATAAATAAATAAAAGAATTTAAAAAAAAAAAAAAAAAAAGAAGGAAAAAAAAGAAAGAAACGCACTTAAATTTGTTGCTGGGATATGAAGATGAAAAAAAAAAAGATAATTCAGGTTTAAACGAACCTCTGTAACAGATTCCCTCACCCATTCGTCGAGCTTATCAAGGGAAACGGGATTGGGATCCTCGTGAAAGCTCATATTCTTTTCCCTTAATTTGCAGGAATCTGGTGCATAAATGGAAAGACGACTTGTCATGTTTCCTCCTCTTCCTTGAAGATTTTCGTTTTCGTTGAAGCAAGTTGATCGCATCATAAACCGACGGTTGTGAAGCTTCAATCTGGAGAAACGAGGGGCCTCTTTGTCTGCATTTAGAAACACCTTCCCGCATCCTATAGCCAGAGAAGAAGCCATTGCTTATTTAGAGAGATCTTGTTTCCCCTCCGATCAAACGAGATGAAGATGAATGGGATTTTCTTTTTCTGTTTTATAATAATTATAAAAAAAAAAAAGGCAAGGCAAGGCAAGAGAAGGAGACAGGTATGAATTTCTTCCGCTTTATAATCCTCTCTAAATCTCTCTATCTACCAGAGACAGAGAGATAGAGAGAGACAAGCGCCCGCCTCTTCTCTCTCTCGCACTCGCGGATCGATTGCTATGGTAAGAGATTCCTCCTCTCTCTCTCTCTCTCTCTTTCCTCCACGCAATGGAATTCCGCCTGTAACTTCGCCCTCTGCGCTTCTTTTATAATACGTGGCTTACGTGGCAAGCATGCATTAGGCACCAGCCCGCACGTTCCCCCACGCGCTTCTCTCGCACTTTGTTCGCGTTTTTTTTGCTCCACCTCGGATTCTCTTCACACGTCAGCGACGCCTAATCGGACTCGGATTCGGTAGTGACCGAACCAGCACCGGACGCTGATTTCCTGCGCCAGTTCCGGACGCTGAAGTTCCTGCGCTGGAAGCTTAAATGGGCCACCCGATGTTTCTAAGCAATCCACTCCGTCCATCCGTTTTATGAGCTTATTTTAGGAAATGAGACCAAAATTTAGCAGGATCCAAGACTTGTGGGCCATATTAAAGGAAAAGGTTGTTATGGAAATTTCCACCGTTGAAAGCTTTTGGGTTATACAGTGATGTTTAAATGCCATCCATACCGTTAATTACGTCATTCCTACTTAAATGAACTGAAACAGAAATATTAGCATGATTTAAAACTTTTGTGACCGTATGAATATTTTTCAACTATAGAAGTTTTCATTCCACTTGAGAATTGGTTACGGTCTATTTTTGGTCTCATGTACTGAAATTAACTCATAGAACGGACGTACCGAGAGGATTTCTAACAAACATCACACTGGACCCACCTGTGTTCCCAAGAACTTCGTGCGAAAGGCATTCTAGGAAATCCGCGTCCGCCAGTACCCACCTCGGTACTGATCGGTGCTGAAAAATTTCTGTGCCCCAGCCATGGTGTATTTGTTTTATCCACGTAATTCATCCAGCATTATCCCTAAATTTCTTTTATTTTTTATTTTATAAGTATATGGATGCCTCAGATAGGCCACAGCACATGAAGCATCGGTGATCATGTTAAAATTTTGTAACACCTGTTATAATATAATGTTTATTTGCTATCCATGGTTAGACCTGATTTAACGGAAAACCCAATTATCAATGGGATCCAAAACTTTTGTGCCCCAGTAAAGTTTTTAATGGTTAACGTTTAATTACCACACTCCCATTGTGGTCCACCTTAGACTTGATTATGCCTCATTTTTTAAATCGTGTCCTAAAATGAGTAGGAAAAAATGATGGATGGCTTGGATAAGACACACAGCTCAAGCATCTATGAGGACGCCAAAGGAAGCTCCTGCTAAGCAAGAATGCTGGGGCCCATTGCTATGTTTGTTAGAAATCTATTCCTTTCATCCGTTTTGCGAGCTCAATTTAAATTATTCCACCAAGATTGAAGTGGATCCAAAACTCAAGTGGGCCACACGGGAGAAAACAGTGGGGATATAGTGAGAACCGTTGAAACATTCTCGTCCACAAAAGATTTTTTTTAAGGCTAAATTTTTTTGTATAATGACATAAACGTTTTAAATGCATGTAAACATCAACGCGGAACCCAGAAAAGTTTCAACGGTATATATTTCTTTCTCCAATTTTAATAAGTTTTGAATCCAACTGATTTTTTCTCAATTGTCCTAAAATGAGATCTCCAAACGGATGAACGGGGTAGATTTCCTACAAACATGTTGGTGGCCCCACCTAGCATCCTTGCGCAGTAACTTCCTACGGAAGGCCTCAGCAGGAAATCCCTGTCCCATCTACGAGTCCAGTGTGGTTGCGGATTGCGTCCTACCCCCGCCCGGACGGTAATCCGTTTGGGCAGGGCTCTGTGTGTGTTTTATCACACCTTTTCATCGTTTTTCTCGTATCATTTTAAGGAATGAGAAAAAAAAAAAAAACGAGGCAGATAAAGATCTTAAGTAGACCACAAAGTTGGGATTGAACGTCCACTATTCAAAACTTCTTGTGAGCCGGAGAAGTTTTAGATAAGCTGATATTTGTTTATTCACTTCAATCACGTCTACATCACGGCCGCCCTTAGAAAGGTTTCAACGGCGGGTGTCATTATCACTACAGCTTCCTTTGGTGTGGTCCACTAGATCTGTGGACCTGCTTAATTTTTATAATAATACATTAAAATGATATGATAAAAGTGATGAACAGCGTGGATAAAACACTTACATCACTGTAGGCCCCACCGAACCCTGCCCAGACAGTTTACCTTCCGGGAGGGGGTAGGACGCAATCCGTGTCCGTCCAGTACTGGATGAGTCACCACCAAATCGGCAGTGGATTAGGTGCCGTCCTGACTGAGGGACCCACCTTGATCATCCATTTTTCACGATTATTTTAGAGCATGGCCCAACAATTAAGCAGATCCAAATTTCTAACACTGAAGTCGAAGTGTAAACTGATAGTGGGGTGTACTAACGAGCTGACAAAAAAAAAACAAAAAAAAAATCCAAATTTGAAGTGGACATACCACAGTAAACATCGGTGATTGACCATTAAAAATTTATTCGTGAAATATAAAAGTTTTAGATCAAAATACTGTTTGTTTTTTTTTTTTTTTTTTTTCCTTCATTCAGGTTTTTATCATCTCATCAACGGTTTAGATGGAAAATAAACGTCACAGTGCCTTCGGAAGTTTTTAATGGTGGGCATTCGATCAACACTATTTCCTGTGGTGTGGTCCACTTAAGATTTGTATCTGCTTCATTTTTTATTTCATCCTCTAAAATGAGTTGTAGAGACGTATGGATGGGTTTGGATGGTGTGGATATACTACACATATATCAAGTTGGCCCAGGGCCGCACCATGTTGGGTGAGGTCCGGATCGTATGTAATCCGCTCTTCACCAAATATTATGAGTGGGATTTTGACTAGAATATCCCCAAGGTATGTTATTTGTACGTGATTGACCTCCCTTTATAAAGTTTTATTTTTTTGGCTCTTGTAATAACTCAAAAGGTCAAAAGACGAAAATGGAATGCTCTGTACAAACGTTGAGCGTAAGAGAAGCTTTATACCTTCCATCCCGAGATATTATATGGCCACCACTTGGTTATTGGACCCATTGGAAGGCGGATCCAATCTATTCATTTCCTTTATGGCCTTATATTTACTAGTGAAGATGCTAACCTCACGCTGATACGGGCTCTCCGTAGCCCACAAAACTCGACAAACAATGAAGGTGACTATTCACTATCAACTATTTCCTTGTGGTCTATAAGATCGGTGGATGAGGCTCATTCTTAGAACCATGGCCTTTTAGGGCGTGTTTGGGCGGATGAGGCTCATTCTTAGAACCATGGCCTTTTAGGCGGGATGGGATTCTTAGAACCATGGTCTTTTAGGGCCTGTTTGGCCTGGCAGATCCCATGGGATTACCGTGGGATGGGATCGCCTTAATCCCACCGTCCATCCCACACACTGTTTGGGGCAACATATATCCCGCAGTGTAGCTCTAAGTCGATGGTTGAAATGAGGGATTGCGAAATCGCTCTCGGGATCGCCTGTCATCCCTCGCTGCGACCTCGAGCCCATCCCATGGAAGCCTCTCCCATCCCGTGTACGGATCAACGGGATCGAGCGATGGCAGCGGTCAGGAAGTCGCTGGAGATGGTGGGAGTTCATGATTCGCGCGCGAATCCGGTAAGCGTACAAATACCCGCCTTCCGTAGAGTCTGTGTCCCTGTGAGTTTCATCTGAGGGATTGCACAAGGAAGGTATGCGTTCATCTCCCTCTGTATGCATGCCTCTATCTATGCTTCTTTCATCTTAGCATTTGACATTCATTTGTTAACAGGCCCCTCATACTTCCCTTATTGGGGATTTCTTCATGCATGTATGGTGTAGCCCTCAATTTCTCCTAGAATTTGGGGCTTCTGCCTCGTGCACGTTCTCATCTCCCGTTTCGGATTTCAATGTCTTCTGGACGATGTTGTTGGCGGATTTCATTGTTGATGCCTTCCTCTAGGGGTTTTGGTCCCTGCATGTCTGCATGTTGTTATGGATTGAAGCTTCCCATTTAGGGGTTTTGCTACTTGCATGTTCTGCTGCCGGATTTCAGTGTTGATGCATTACTCTAGCTGTTTTCCTCCTTACATGTTCATTCCATTATGGTTTTATACTTTCCATTTAGGGGTTTTGCTACCTGCGTGTCTTATTTGGTGGATTTGATAATATTAACGCCTTCCTCTACGGGATTTTCTGCTCCCAGCAAGTTGATTCTTAGAATGAATTGAAAGCCATAATTTGGGGGTTTTGCGATCTGGGGTTGTCATTACCTTTTGGCGTCCAAAATAGTATCTCCTGGACGGTTTGATGGCTTGGTATTTGCCGGCGTGATTCTACAGATTCATGGTCTGAGGTGGGTTATGATAGAGATGAAATCGAGCAATTTTCATCGTATGTCTTGGGCATCTTAAATGTATTTGCGATATGATTTTCGTGTTTCCAATGTGATTGCTGTAATCCATTAGGCAATGAAGCGCTTATGGATTCTTGATTCTTCGATACTGATTCAGTTATCTTTTGATTTATTTCCATCCATCTCTCCCTCTCTATTTTATGATGTCCATGTACATGTGGTGCGACAGCTAATGTTGGTGGCGTTCTTTTCGATTTGGACATATTCTACTGCTTGCTATGATCCATCCATTTGAATATACATGTGGTGCTCTATGTAGATCTTTGATATGTATTTCTCTACAAACCTTAAAGTAAATAAACTGTTTGTCCATTCTTATCTTCTATTATAAATCTCAGAGCTATATTTTGAAGTTGTGTATTGTTGTAACTAATGTATAGATACCTGATGAATTGACCGTCCAGATTTCCTGAGCCACACAGGTATGATGCATGTATTTTTATTTTTTATTTTTCTTATTTTGTTTTCTTTCATTAGAGTTCTTGTTAAAATGTCATGGGTAGCTATGCTCCTCATAATGCAATTGAGTGACATTCATGTCATACATGAAAAGGATGGAGATCTGAGGTAGCTAAAACATGAGTTCTAGGTACACAACTTGGAATGAATCCCTCACTGTTTATTTGATGGTGAGAGAGGTTATGAATCGCAGCAACTGGACGTTTTTTCCAAAGACAAATCAGAAATTCTTCCATTGTACCTGCAGCAACACACATAGGATTTTAATTGTATAACAACCTCTGTTGTTATACATGTTGTGATTCAGTTTCAGTATGGAAACAGATTCAGATATAGTTTGCACAGGTATGTATGTATTGTTCCATATCAGCCTTATATGCAGATTTGCAGATCCAACTTGCATAATATATGTATATAGTCCGTAGGGCCCACATCTGATTTCAGTTTCAGATATCTCATATTGTAGAATCCGATTGAATTGATTTAGATGTTGACATACAGATTCACTGTCAGATTCATGAGCATTTTCAGACAAGTACGTTGTATCAGCTATTCGATCTCAAAACATATATAATTGGGTAGTAGAATTGTTATTTATATTTTCTCCAAATGTACTTGCCAACCTGAATCATGGCCTAGCTTACTCTGTTTCTTGGAATATGTTGATGTTGAAGTGTGTATATATACATCTGGTGGTCTATTTCCAATATAGCACCTTATCACCTGAGTCTCGAATAACAGGTGGTTGATGGGAACTGAAAGTAGGAGTAGTAAGAAGGTAACAAAAAAAAAAATTCCGAATTGTTAAAGTGGTTTATTCTGTTTTATGTGAAAGATTCCTGCATGTCTTTTTTTTTATCCATTGTTTTCCAGATTCCTTTGTCATTCTTTCTTTTGACTCTCTTGTTTGACGTATTAAAAGGATTGGATTCTCTCCATGGCATGATCTTCATTTCATCCTATTTGATTGGTTCCAATAGTCAGAGCATGACAAGTAATGGCACACTATGCTAATGCTCAAGCCCAAAAATCATATTGCTCTACTCAGTAGGCGGGCCACACTTGTATAAGAAAAATGGACCATTGGAAAAAATGACCAATGGTCCATATTCATGTCATGGTGGGGCCCATCTCAGTAGGCGGGCCACACTTGTTTTTGTTCTCGGTGATCTTAATGGTGGGGCCCATCTACAGTGGATCCATATGATTTACTTTGAATTACATGCATGTCATCCATGTCATGTGTACAATTTCCAGTACATACCAGCATACCAGGAGCATGTTCCATTGCAAGTCTAGTAGTTAGAACACAAGAGAAGTTTCATAACTCATGTAAGAGGTTTGCTCTATTACATGTTTACATATTGCATGGGATAGGTTGGGTACGTATTAGCGGAGGAGATCAACCCCTCAGCCCAAGCCTTGCACTTAACTCATTTGCAGGTGAAAAGTTTGGTCATTCATTCAAATGAGGGGAAACAGCCATCTATCCTCCATACTATGTGAACTAAGCAATTTTGAGAGCATTTTGACATCATTCTCATTGCTGTGATGGCGACAGCAATTTGCAGCTTAGTTTATATGGAAAAATTTCAATGTTTGGGCTGGACTCATACATCAGTACACATCCTAACCGTCACTGATTCAAAATTACAAATTTTGTAGAAGAAACAAAAGGCACTCACTAATTGTAGACCTGGCATTCATTAATTCAAACTAAACCAACTAAAATTTAGAACACATAACACACCATCGCTTACGTCGAGGTCTCAAAATCAAATTGGTTGAGATATCCTAACAATTTATTGGTGGACACTCGTCTAATGAACGGGGAGGTTTGTGACTTAGCCAGAGAAGAACATGCATTAGATCCAACTCATTCATTAAATGAACGGCTACATTCTGCCCCGAATATTAAAATATCAGACTACCCTATCACTTTGATACCTGTCGGGATGTAAGTTTTTTACAACTTATAAAATCCATCAGGGTTGGTGCACATTTGGACTTGGAATGGACAGTGCAGAGGAAGAAGAGAGGGAAAGGGCTATTGTCATGCAAGCGATGGTAGCTTGTGTATCAGCTGTAGGGGAATACTGTCGCGTATATATGTTCAGACAACCGGCGCGACAAGGAGATGATGAGCGGGCGAGGTTCATCAACTCTATAATTCGGGCGACAGAAGTGGATTGTATAGCTCAACTCAGGATGAGTCGAGATGCTTTCTTTGAGTTATGTACTACACTTCGCGAGAAGACACATTTGCGTGACTCCCGTCATGTCAGTCTCGAAGAACAGGTGATTATGTTCCTTCATACAGTTGGCCATAATGTTCCCAATAGGGTCATAGGGCACAGATTTATTCGATCCGGGGAAACTGTTAGCCGTCACTTTAACCGCGTTTTGGATTCTATTGTATCATTATACCCAGAGTTTGTTAAACAGCCAAGCTCAGAGACACCACCTGAGATTCAGACGAATATCAGTTGGGCTCCATACTTTCAGGTATCAATTTCAATGACAATCAATGTATACGTACGTTGCTATACTCATACCCTGAATAACAAATCCGACCCTAAAATAAATTTGACATAATGCATATAGGACTGTGTTAGTGCAATTGACGGGACACATATACCGGCTCTGGTCCAGTTTGTAGATCATGCGAGCTTCCGCAATCGAAAGGGATTTCTCTCACAAAATGTACTCGCGGCATGTTCATTTGACATGAATTTCCTTTACATATTAGCTGGTTGGGAGGGTTCAGCCTCGGATGCGCGGGTGCTACACAATGCTCTGACCCGATCAGATGATCCATTACATGTCCCGCATGGTATTGGTTACATCTTTCCTAGATGACCCATACATTTCATATTCACAATATATTCCAGTGTCCATTTGATGGAACATTCATTTAAATGTGTAGGGAAATACTATGCTGTCGACGCTGGATATGCGCATTCACTCGGTTTTATGGCTCCATACCGCGGCGTGCGATACCACTTACAAGAGTATCGAACCGGGAGAGCGCCTGCGAATATGAAGGAGCTGTTTAATTACCGACATGCACAATTACGTAATGCAATCGAGCGTTGTTTTGGTGTACTGAAAAATAGATTTTCCATATTGAAGACGACCATTCCGTATGAGTTTCACACACAAGTGAAAATTGTTGTAGCGTGCTGCGTTCTACACAATTTCATACGATCCGTACTTCAGTCTTGTGATGATGGATCTTTTCCTGTAGAGGAGAGTAACCCAACACCTCATGAGGTGTCAACAAATGACGAAAGGCAATGGTTGCTACGCGTCACTCAACAAGAAAAGGATGCTTGGAATCATGTGCGGGATGATATTGCTGCTCGAATGTAGGCAGATGCGCAACAGAACAGTAGGAGTAGATAGTCAATTTACTTTTGCTTCTTCCTTTTGCAACTTTACCTGCAAACCAAACAATACTATTGTCTTTGTAATATTTATTACTTAACTATGGAAATATAGTTGTGTCGCACATGGATGCACCATCTTTTTGCTCAAGAATGTCTCATGTTCTCAGCAGAAGAAGATTGACTTTGAATGTAATTAATGTTTACTTGACATGTGCTGCATGCATAGGTGACATGGCAGACCCAAGGTCTAATGATAGTTCAACACCGACACAATCACCGCTTAGGATACCTGTGATGCTGACGCGAAGTTCACCACGTGGAAAGACAATGAAATCCCTCGCTGAGCCTCTGTCTCGAGCGGCTAAAATTAAATAGAGTGCTGAAATGGATCAAGTGCTTTTCAACGTCCTGCTAGAACAGGTTGCTTTGGGACGTAAGGCAGATAATGGTTTCAAGAGGGAAGCCTACCAAGTAATAGCAAAAGAGCTCATGAAGCATACGGACCAACCTGTCAACTGGCAGAATGTGCAGAACCGTCTGAGGTATTACAAGCGCGAATATATGGTGATCAGGGACATGCTAGCAGCTAGTGGGTTCGGATGGGATAATGAGCGCATGGTCGTTACGGCCCCTGATGAGGTTTGGGAGGATTACCTGAAGGTATGAATTATATAAATGCATCATCGATAAGACATTCACAAACCCATCATTTGAATATCATTTTCCTAACTTACAACTACATTTTACGGTTGCAGTCTCACCCGCGTGCTACACATCTACGCAGGAAAAGGATTGACAGAATGGATGACCTTGCGGTCATCGTCGGCTCCGATCAAGCAACTGGACGATATGCGCAAGGAAGTATGACTATGGTCACGTCATCCTCTAGGATTCAGCGAGATCTCAATGAGTTCTGGAGAGACGCTGAAGATGATCTGGAGGATACCATTGACCTCTCTGAGGGCCACGTTGCGGACTCGCCAGGCGGAAATTTTTCCTCAGATACTCCATCGATGGGAAGACGCGGAACTGTGGCACTTCTAGTCGGACTCCAGAGTCTGACTGTAACAAAGATAGGGGTGCATCAAAGAAATGTATGCGGCCTCCTCGTCCTGCAATGTACTCGGCATCTCCCTTAATACCGTTGCAGAGGCAATGCACGATTTTGGCCTCGGTAAGGAGGTAAATCGTACTACAAAGGTACTTGATGTTCTTGAGGAGGTGCAAGGGTTGACCAACTCGGAATTTATCGAAATTGGGCAACTGTTGAGCAGGGACGAGAAGATGGCATCGTTTTTTGTCAGTCTTCGACCCGAGAGGCGCGTTGAGTGGCTGAGGAGAACACTCCGTGAGAATGATCTCAATGCAGGAGTTGGGTCGGTCTGACATGCTCTTACCCGTCGTTGTGTTGATCTGTTGTTTTATGGGACTGTAATAACTTTTTACCGCTGGGGACTGTTTGTTTGATGTCTTTTTTTTTTTTTTTGGATGTTTGGGTGACCAAATTGGTATATTGTGTATACCAATTTGATAGACGTGGGAAAACTCTGATTTTCTAGTTTAATATATTTGATATATGTTCCGCCACATGCTTGTTGCTCAGTAAATTAAGACAGATAGATCCACACACATCGTATAGACGAAGGGTACGTATTAAGTTAATAGAAATTCAAATCGTAAGATCGTATTGTTCATTTATTTGTCATGGGACAATTTGACTTTTTGAGTATATGCATATTCAGATTTCCCGCACCTTGAACATGGTACTAATATACACATCAATGCAGATGGCAAAGGAGAAATACTATGTTGTTCTCGTTGGTCGACCGGGCATTTATACGACGTGGGACGATGCTAGGCGGGAGGTTGAAGGATTCAGCGGAGGGAGACACCGGGCATTCAAGAATTTGAGGGAAGCGGTTTCCTACTGGGAGAGTTACTTCGGTGGGACTAGTACACAATTGCGTTCTGCGACAGAAACTCATGCGGTTTATGTCGCTGCACAGTTAGACGAGGTCGACATCCATCGTTCGTCGACTTCGTCTATCCATCAGTCGACCCGTGGCAGGGTTTCCAGGTCCACGACGACTGATGATCTCGGCCCATCCTGTGGAGAGAGTTTATGTGGACTTTTGATTGGCATTCTCGTTATTTTCTTCGCCCTTCTTATCTTTTTTAAATTTTAACTATAGTGGTTTTGTAACATAATGAATATTATTTTTTGGATTTTTTTTTTTGTTTTATTTTTTTGGAGGGAATTTGATTTTATGTTTTCCTAGCTTTCTTTAGCTTAGCTTTCTTTACCTTTATCTCAGATTGTATGGTTTTTTTTTTTTTTTTTTTTTGCTATCTTTCATTGCATATCTACATAGAGTGTATGGGTTTTTATATATGCAGATTGTATAGTTTTCTAACCATTTTTTGGAGAGAGTAACCCTTACGACGGCAGGGTGGGGCCCACATAAGACCATTGCAGCAGGAACGGATTGGCTACTCACCCTGACACCAGCCATTGGCTGGTGGTCGGTGCTCCATAGGGCCCACTATGATGTATGTGTGTCATCCATGATGTCCATATATTTTTACATATCATTTTATGATATGATAAAAAAAAAAAAACATGAAGCACATCTCAATCTCAGGTGGATCACATTACAGGAAAGAACCATATTCCTTTTGACCATTAAAAGAGATCTGATGGGCCATATTAGTTTGGATTGCTGCATGCATTTAGTTTTACCCTTCATCTGGGTCTTCTTGACCATATCAACAGGTTGGATGTCAAGTAAACAGTACAGTGGACCTGATGAAGGATTTTAAAATGTGAATATCCCACGCCATTTTTTGTCCTGTGGTGTAGCCCGCCTAAGATTTATATCCCTATCATATTTTGTATCAAGTCCTAATATGATCTGTAAAAATGGTTGAACAGATGGGATGAAACACGTACATCATGGTGGGACCCACAGAGCACCGACGACCAGCCACAGGGCTGGTGTAAGGGGGAGTAGCCAACCGCCTACTGGAAATCCTGGGATGGGATCTGCCCGGCCAAACATCGTGGGTGTAAATTTGGGTTCTGCTTGCTGCAATCCCACGGCTAACCAAACAGGCCGATTTGTACTTACCATGGGATATGGCCCACATCCCATGGACGACCCAAACAGACGGACCATTTCCGTCCCGGGATTGGTCTATCCCAAGGGATTCCCCGCAGTCCACTGACACCACCATCATTACCTTAAATTTGATCCCATCCCACAGTAATCCCATGGGATCTGCCTGGCCAAACAGACCCTTACGGCGTGTTTGGGCAGATGAGGGTCATTCTTAGAACCATGGCCTTTGAGGCGGGATGGGATTCATCTGGTCATGTGCCAATTCCACTCCATGTTTGGGAAGAATGGAAAAGCTTGAAATTAGATCAGATGAATTGCATTGGGTAGCCAATTTCACTCAATGTTAGCAAGTTGTGTAGGTCCCACCATGATGTGTGGGCTATATCTACACCGTCCACCCATTTTTTAGATCATTTTAGAACATGGGCCAAAAAATTAGGTAAATCTAAAGCTCAAGTGGACCCCACCATAAAAAGCAACAGGGATTGAATACTTACCGTTGAAAATTTCTTTGGGACCACTTAAGTTTTGGATCTGCCTCATTTTTAGGCTCATGCCATAAAATGAGGTTACAAAATAAATGAAAGGTTTAAATATAACACATGTGTGTTATTCTTAGTAATTTCAAATGATAGTGGGTATATCCATTCAATAATCTTATCCCGTGGCAACGGGGGACAATCCTTGCCATGGGTAATAATTATGTTTTTTTAATCCCATCCCACCTAATCCCTTCTAATCCCACCGCCCAAACATGCCCTTATGAAATTCCAACGAGAATGGACATTCAACACATATCTTATTGTAGGCCCTACAGACTGTGTCCAAAGCCCCACGGCCCTTAACGCATGAACAACATTGACCTCAATACATGACAGCCTCACCTTGACCCTTAACACCATAAGGACGTTGTCTATGGGGCCCACCATCGAGTATGTGTCAAATCCACTCCATCTATTAGAGTCGGCATTTTGTAAAATGTCATGTATCAAAGACTAAGCCATGTTCACTGATCAAGTGGACCACACCATAAGGAAACAATTGAGAGTGAATGGACACCATTATCGTTTATTTGGGTGATAGAGAGTTCGCATTAGGCTAAAGTTAATGTATTCTCGTTAAAATAGTGGGTTAATGTATTTTCATTGAAACAATGGGCCACGAAGAGAATAAATGGATTGAATTTGTCTTAAAACAAGTCAGATTACCACGTGATGACCACCTCGTGCAAAGGATTAGAGGTAGGAATTCACACATTTTGGTCTTTAAATATGTTTAAAAGCTTACACAAGGTTTGAAAAAGTATAAAAGGAAAAGAAATGCTATTTTCTTAAAATGATCATAAAGCCGTTTTCATAAAAATCCCAAACTAAGTTGCTTGAGCTGGCTTAGGTCCAAATTCACCATAGTGGGTGGATCCTTAATTGGAGGGCCCACCTTATTGTCTGTGCCTTACATCCATGCCACTCATCCATTTTTACAACTTAATTTAGAGCATGATCTAAAAAGTGAAGAAGATCCAAATCTCAGGCAGACCACCGACCATACCATAAAAAAAGGTAGTGGTTCAACATTATAAACTTCTTCTAGGCCACAAAAGTTTTGGATAAACCAGATATTTGTGTGCTCTCTTCATTCAGGTCTTTTTTAACTTATCAAATGGTTAGATTTTAAATAAATATTTGGATGACCCTCCAGAAGCTTTTAATAATGAGTGTTCATAAATAGTGGTGTGGTCCAACTAAGATTTGTATCTACTTCATTTTTTTTGGTACCATGCCCTAAAATAAGCTTTCAAAACATATGAACAATGTGGATGTAAGGCACATCCATCAAAGTGGACCCCACAATTAAGGATCCACCCACCTTAGTGGATGCACCTCCCAAGGTAGGCACATACATCAAAGTGGGCCCCACAATTAAGGATCCACCCACCTTAGTGGATGCACCTTCCAAGGTTATTAATTAAAATAGCCCTAAATTATGACACAATATGGGCGCTGACAACAAATTGTTGATCCATATCTTTTTTAACCTCATGGGCAGTTTTTGACTTTTTAAAGGTGAAAATGCCCCTATGTCATCCAACCCTTCGTGCAACAGGTGTTTTTCGCGAAAGTTAAGAATGCCTTTTGAGAATTGGGGTGTGGGCCCCACTAAATCAATGATTGTAACTACCCCTCGGCCGATTTGATCAATTCACTTTAATCGAATAGCTATGAACCCACAATATGATTATTTCACAAAAAAAAAAAAATTGAAGTTGTCTGTGGCTTGCAACTGCATTAACGTTGTGAGTTAATTTCGAACCATTTCCTCCACGGTGTTCCATCCGTGATGAGTTTTGCCCTCAAACTTGGGCAAATTGCCTGAAATTAAAACCACTTTCATGTGAATGGCTTGGAATTGTGACATGATGATCTAATGGGCCCCACACAAGATGTGAGATGGGTTCAATAGGCGGTTCGCTTGCTCGAAAATGTCATTTAGTCTTTTTTCTTTTTTTCTTTTCATTTCATGAGAGGGAGCCATTTTGGTCGTTAGGACCATTGCCACTTTCGTGTCACCCACTCCAGCGAACTTTCGGCATGCATCCAACGTCATTTTCTCCATTATGGTGAGCTTCTGAGTGTTTTTTTTTTATATATATAAAGATTTTCGTTGACACTCTTCGACGTAGAAGCAATGATCGTCAAAAGTAAGTTTAGGTTAGTATAATAGTGGTTTTTTTTTTTTTTTTTTTAGGTATCAATAGTGGGAGTTTGTGAAATGGATGAGAGTATAGCAGTTCCCTTTATAAATTTTTTTGTATGAATAGTGTGAGTTTCTGAAAGGAATGAATTTTTTAATAGAATAATATTTTAATTGATAAATTTTGAAGTGGAAGAATGTTGTAATGGATTAATGTCGAAATGAAATAATATTGTAATGGATGAATATTGAGATAGAAGAATGTTGTATGGTAAATCGCCGATATTTATTGTAGATCGCTGATAATCACTATGGATTGTCGATATTCAGTGAAGGTCGCCGATATTCACTGTGGATTGCTGATATTCAGTGATGATTGTTGATATTAACTGTGGATTGTCGATATTTACTATGGATCGCCGATATTCAGTGAAGATTGCCGATATTAACTACGGATCCTGATATTTACTGTGAATCACTGATATTTAATAAGGGGCGTCGATATTAACTGTGAATCGCTGATATGTACTGTGGATTGCCGATATGCACTGTGGAATACTGATATGACGAAATAGTCATATCTCCCTCGTTACATGTCTGATTTGGGTGATCTTATACTCATTGAAAAAAATAATTTTTGGATTTGGATCTCGATCGTGAAGATCCTCTATTCCATTCAGAATTTCTCCCTCTCATAACCAATGCATATGTAGAAGCAGCTATGTCATCGTTATTCATTTTCATCGATTTTGAATGAAGAGCTGAGATAACGATCTCAACACTAATGGTCGTCTTATCGATGCAGAAAGAGTCTTTGAACGACTCATACGATTCTATAAAAGAATTCAATAGAATGCATGCTTGATCTTCATCATTCATTGCCTCATCCACATCTAACATTTTACAGACAAGTCTATTAAAGTTACTAATGTGGGTCTCAACGTCATCCCCCAACTATCTTCAGATTGAACAACTGTAACTTCAGATACAAATGATTCTCAAGAAACTTATTCACATAGATGTTCTTTAACTTCACTCATGTATCAACCACAGTCTTCTCTCTTATAACATTGTAGACAACCTTATTCATTAAACACAACCGGATTGAGATATTAACCTTTTGATATAACTTGTTCCACTCTTCTTCTTTTGTAATTTTCAGTCGCTTTCGAAGAAGCGTGTCTTCCATCAAGTAGAAGGCCCTTCATCTTCACCTTCCCTAGTTCAAAGTTGTTTTCCCCAGAATACTTTTCTACATCGAACTTCATGCTAGATATTATAAATATCTTGTCTTCAGATTCGATATGCTTCCCAACTTTATATCTGATACCACTTATCGAGACTTGCAAAAGCACATAGAGATGAATCAAACAAAGTAATCACAATTGCAAAAGCAAATCCAACAAAGAACACATTGAATTTACATGAAAGAAACCACAATACAAAGCGACAACGAAATCCCCTGTGAATAACAAAGTTTACAAGAGATGGAAAGAGTTTACCAATCAAAAACCCAAGAAAAACTCTGGCTTTTCTTTCCCCTTGCTCCCCTAAAAGCCTAGACACATTTTTCATACCCTAACCTCGATTATAAACCCTTTTAAAGAGTTACAATTAAAATAGGAAACAAATCTTGTAATTTTACAAATTGTGCAAGCTGATTGATGGGAGCTTCGATCATATCGAGTGTCATCGACGTCTATTGATAAGATCGAAGCCACCTTCGATAATATCAATTTGGACCTAGAAACTGTCTAGCGAGTAAAGGCTAATAATCAAAATTTTCTCGATGAGTTCGAGTAGCTGCTTGATGGAATCGACAGCCGGTCAATGGGATCAAGTAGTCTTTTGATGCCATCAACAAACCCAATTACAGATAGATTTAAGACTTTAGACAACACTTATGATCAATTTAGATGGCGTCTAAACATCATCGGAGACCCCAAAAAGGCTTCAATGGCAAGCATTACGCTCTCCACATTTTCCAGGGCGTGGTCCACTCTAGTTTTAGATTGACCTCATTTTTTTCCCAGTGGATTTCTTACAAACAAGGTGGTATGCCCTGCCTAGCTTCCAACCCTGCGGTTGGGTGTGGCACTCCAACCATCTGCAACACCTGTCTTATGTACTACCATGCCTGCGGGCGCACCATGCTTTATATGTAAAATTCACTCCATCCGTCCTTGATTCTAAGCAGGAGAAAAATCTACCATATGCACGACTCAAGAAGGTTACAATGGGGATGTGATGCCAGCCATACATTTGTGTGCAGGCCACCATGACCTGTATCTTCCATCGGGGCCCATTAGTCAGGTGAAACCAAGATGACCGGATGAGTTTTGGGAGCAGTTTTATATCGCTGACATCCATCTGACACGAGGTCCAAATCACCGGCCTTGTGAAGGTAGATTTACATATAAAAAATTTTGGCCCACTACTTGGGTTTTTTTTAATGCAGCTGCATCTAGATGATTCAGATCCGTACAACCAAAAGATCTATGGTCCACTGCAATTCATATGTCGCATCCACTCCATTCATCAATTTCATAAACTCATTAGCAAATGACCTCAAAGGTATAAGATGGATGCAAACCTCAGGTATGCAGAAAATTAAAACGACAAAACATAAAGGGCTCACCCTTAAGTTTTCATTTTTTTTTTTTAATTTTATAATGCATCCAAACCAGTTCATAAGGTACTTCCCACCCGGAAGAAGGGAAAACACAACTATCAGACTGATTTGAAACTTGCTGGGCGTAAAAGGGTTTCAGTGGTGGACAGTTGGTATAGCTCATTTGAGTTGTTCTCTCGCCCATGACCTAACATGAGGGGCCTAGAGATTGACCACGTACATAATTAGGCCCACCCAATAAATGATTTAGATCTTAAACACATGTGATCCTTTGATTCAAACGGAAAGCTGTTTGTTTGTTTTTTATTTTTTTTTATTTTTTACACACCCTTATGCACAACCATGGATAATCGAATCTATGACCTTAGTGTTGAAACTCTTACGAGTCTACTGCTAAGCCGTAAGTAAGAATTGTTTTTGTTTGGTTGGCTGATTAAATGGCATGGAAATTACATTAAATTAAATGGGATTAACATTATTATTGTGCAATGATTGCATGTTGGAAGTACCATGATATTTTGACCATCCAGTTGTTATGTTTGGGATTAGAATCTTCCTCAGGTAAAAATGCCATTTTAAGCAAAATTCCTATTGAGTGGACTATGGAATTGTAATTAACTAACCAAATTCATAACCATATACATATATACCTCAAATGTCACTTACAAAGGATGAGTATGGATGGACCATATAATAAAACACATGCATTAATGTGGGGCCATCCGGCATAGGACCAAATGCAATTTCATTCAATGATATAATCCCATTCCTTGTCTCCATATGTCCAATGAAATTTGTACGGAACTAAATGCAATTCCATCCCACTTAATCTCTTTCAAGCCCAAGTACAAAACGGGCCCCGAAACCTCGTAAAATAATAAAATATACATCGGTCGTATTAAAAAACTAAGCAGACCCGAGCTGGACTGTTTAGACCCGACAAAACCCGACTTCAATTCATGAACAGGTCCAAGAGATGAACCTAACCCACGTGTTTTCGTTGCGAAATGGGCGTCAGAGGCGTTTGCTCCGTCCGCACGTGCGGCAAACCAGTCTCCCATAGAAGGCGAAACTTTTCCAGTCCCAATGGGAAGAAGAGGAATAGTGGCGAGCAATCAAAGAGAATTACATTCTCATCATTCCAATCGACATATTCCAGATTCTTCTTCTTTCTTGATTCTTATTTTCTTCATTCCCAATAGAGAGAAAAGAAGGCAAGTGGACAATGGATCATCATCATCATCCCAGCAACAACAACAAGAACAACAACGACTACAACAACAACAATAACGGAAAGGGGTACGGGGATAACAGCTCGGAGGGGCGTTGGGGCACTTGGGTCATGGGCAATCCGGCCACGCCCCAAGCCCATCCTGCCAACCAACAGGCAGCCACATGGGTCGCTGATCAATCCCTCCCATCCTCCCATCCTCCTCCCAACAACGCCAGTTACATGAACTACTCTGTTCCTCCTCCCACTTCTGCCTACCAGTACCCTCCTCCTCCTCCTCAGCCCACCAACCCCTACATCCATACGTCTCCCGTTCCCGCCACCTCTGGAAAACGTAGGTATTCTTAACTTTTTTAAATTTATTTATTCCTTTCCTCTTGAAGATTTATGATCGTATTCCACCACTGCTACCATAGACATTCTAAACAGTACGGGGCGTTTGGATGCCTGTAAATGGTTTTAGTGATCTAAATCATTTACAGCCTGTCCTGTTTGGCTGTAAGCTGTAAATGATTGTCTGTGTTTGGATAGCCTGTAAATTGTTTAAGTCCTGTAAATGGAGAGCCAATCTTTGAAAATATGGCCATTAGGCTGTAAATAAAATCACACATTTTTGCCTGTAAATCAAGTGAGGCTGAAATCTGTAAATCAAATGATTTGCAGGCATTTTTCAGCATCCAAACATAGACTGTAAACCATTTACCTGTAAATCATTTACAGGCATCCAAATGACCCCGATAAACATATTCCACTTGATTAAATTAATAAAAAAGATTGTGATAATTTCCATTCATTGCTTACTGCATCCAAAAGAAGGCTAATTTTTGGTTGATTTCTTGGTATCTCATCGTCTCAGGTACCATGGAGACGGTCCTTGACGTGTTGGGTCGATGGGGGAAGAAGGTTGAAGAATCCACCAGAAAGGCTGAGGGCTTTGCTGGCAATGTCTGGCACCACCGTGAGTTTATTTATTTTTTATTTTTTGACTTCCATTTGCCTCTGGCTCTAACAGAATCACACCCCAACTGGCATTTGCTCGTTCCCCACATTTGCACAAGAAGAGGCCCAAATTGAGCCCCACTCTCGTGGTGTTGTTTAAAAGTTCTATGCTATTAGGAGTCTTTCCTCATTAGCTTTCTCTAGTATCCTAGAAAGTCTAGCTGCATTGCAAGTCTTCTATTATTTGGTTTTTATATTTTGGAAAGTTTAGAATTGGTAGGAGAAGAACAAGGAAAGGAAACTATGTACACATCTTTACTATAAATGATGCTAGTAGCGTTTGAACGTTTTTGCCATCATAATTAGTTTTTTGGGGGGCGCCAACAATTGAAAATTCAAAGTACATGAAACAAAACAAAATGATTTTCAGACTCTTACTAAGCAGCAATGTGTTCCACAATTTACTCAGTTTAATTTGAGTTAATGTATTCCACGTGCCCCATTTCAACTGCATGTGTATCAAGTGTCATACTCAAACCAAGTATCATATAACTCCTCATTTCTCTTTCAAAATTCTAGGCTTGATCCTCCCACTCCCTGATTCTCTCCTCCATCCTCTCCATGGCACGTTCCACACCACCTAACCTAGTCTTCTATAATTATGGCTCATTGCCATAAACATGAATACACTTTTTATGTTTATGTGAGACACTTGCTTTGAGCCTTTTCAGTGCAACCTGGTCATCGAATCAATGAGATCTCAACACCCGAATCGCATGAAGTGAATACTCACAAGAAATATTGGAATAGAGAGGGAGAAATAACGTTATTGATATCAAACTTCTTCTCTTACAATACTCCAGAAAATTCACAAACTCAGAAAAATGTGAAATGCTACCTCCCACACTTACTCCCCTTTTATAAACTCTAAAGACAATCCCTATGAATCCTTAACGTAAGTCCCCAACTATTAGATGGATTTCAATTCAATCTTAATTTATTTCAAATCAATCTATAACTTATTTAAGATAATAAAAACCCTGTTAACAAAGATTTGGTAGAAATAGTAAAAGCAAATCTATTAAATGCCCCCAAAATTATCAATCAAATCTTCCACATCAGCCCTCTGTCTTCTACAAAAGGTAAGTATGATCTCTGACATTTAAGCCTCAAATTTTGCAACAAACAACCCAAAATCAGCACTTGTCGGACCTTGCGGTGGACCGTGGGCCTACATCACTTTTCTCTCGTATAGGGTGGAAGTATCAGCGAGGGTTTTTTTTGGCTGATCTCTACCTTAAAGGCCATAGGACTGTTGTGCTTATGCTCAGTCTTCTTTATCTTCATCTGCTGCTGTACGTAGTATTTTTCTGCAACTTTTCTGATTATTTTTAGCTAAACTTGGTATGTAGATCTGAAACTTGCACGCAGTTTCTGTTCTTTGACTTTGTTTGCATTATTTTAGTATCGGAGCTAGTGCTTTCCTAGGGAATCTATAGTTTTTGTCTTCTTTCTTTTTGAAACTTATTTCCCTTTTTCCCAAAACATGCTTTGAGCCTTCGATTTGCACTCAAATCCTTCCCTTCGATCTTGTTTTTAGGCACCAATGTGGTAAAAAAATGATCTCTTGCAATTTTTTTTTGGGGAGAAAAAGGAAGTGAAAAAGTGGAAAAAATATGCAAAACCCTCCTCTTATAGCTGTGTCGCCGAAACACAGAGACGGGGCAGGCGACACAATACCAATATGCCCCGTATTGGTTGATACGGCAGATATGGGGCCGTTATGGCTTGTTTTGTCATTCAACCGGTTCACGCCTGTACTGGGTTGCTTCCGTGACCAATGGGATTACTATACGTTTACGACTGATGCAGCTGTATCATAACAGAAAATTTGAAACATGATTCTTACCCAACCCAAATTTTGTTAGTTGTTAAGTATTCAATACTTCAGGTTGGGTGGCTTGGGTTGGGTCGATCCTCAGGTCGACTCTTGGGGCTGGGTTGGGGCTTGGGTTGACCCTCAACCCAAGCTGACCCCCCCTGAGTTGCATCCCTAGTGTCAATGTGTCTTTTTAAAGGGTCGGCATTAATCTCTCACCTTTCTGAATTTGTTATAGATGAATTAACCACCAGTGTCTAGGATGATATCCCTTGATTTATGTTGATTGTAGATAAAGGTACTAGGTGCACCCCAAGTGCAACTGTTTGCAGAGTGCCTAGAATGCTACAGGTACCCAGGCTGCCTAGACGTACGCCTAGAGATTCCAGGCACAAACTTTTCATTTTTTAGTTCTATATCACAAATGTTAATATTCACCTTTCAACAAAATCATAAATGTCAATATTGAATTATGTACATATGCATGCACATATTGATATTTTTTAATAGTTCTATCTCTCAAACTAACTTTAACAAAATGAAATGAAACTAAGTGTAAAGTTATTATGTCTTTTAGATAAGTCTCATGAATCCACAAAATAGAAAGTATTCCCTGTTTAAAATTGACTAAAGTTGAGACCATTCGAATTTAAAAGGAAATTCAAAGTAAGAGGCAATTAAGCAAAAGCAAGTTATGCATCAAACCATCTATTTTATGAAACTACTAATGAACTAATCATTAATCAAACCATCCATGTGGGTAAACTCGTAACCATTAATCAAAAGCTAAAGCTGCTCGATAGACTTTAGAGATTAAAAAGGTCGTCCTAAGTCTCAAATCTCAATCCCCTTAATAAAAACAAATCATGTTTACTTGAACAAAATATTAATCACTCATCACCATCATCAAATTTTTTTTTGAAGAGTTATGGAATTTTATTAAAGGCCCGCTAGCAACAACCAATGAGAAAAGAATACAAGAAAAGGCAAAGACCCAAAAGAGAAATAACAAGAGGAAAAAAACAACTATTAGTCAAGGCATTTGAGAATAGAGGCCCAATCACAAATAAAGGTCTTCACTTACAAAATCACAGCCTCAACCGAACGCGATACGTTGTCGAAGCAGTGCCTATTCCTCTCATTCCACGTCTCCCACCAAATAAGCGGAAGAACTATATGCCAAAGGGTTCTTTCTTGATGCCCAAACCTCCTCCATGCCACACCCAAAGGAGATCTTTTACATTGGTAGGCATAATCCAAGACAAGTTGAAGGAGGATGAAAAGTGGGACCACACCTTGGACGTGAAAGAGCAGAAAATAAACAAATGATCAACTGTCTCTGCTGCTTGCTCATAAAGGTAGCATCTGTTTGGAATCACCATAGACTGCTTTTGCAAGTTATTGATAGTCAAAACTTTCTTTTTGCCTACTAACCAAGAGAAAACTGCAACTTTGGGAGGAATATTATAATGCCATAAGTGGTAGGCGTAATTATATCCAACACCTGAAGCGGAAGACCGGATCATCATGAAGAATGAGCTAGCCAAGAACTTCCCTGAACTATGATATTTTCAAGCCATTTCATCTTTTTCACTGGGAGGAGTCACAAAACGAAGCCTCTTCAATAGGGACAAGAGCTCTTCAATTTCCAAGTCAGTTATGCCTCTTATTCAAGGGGGAGACCAACATATATTACTACCCGAACTCGAGAAACACTCCACCACCTTAACATCCGCTGAAGGTGCTAGCCAAGCCAGGTTGGGGTAGATTTGAGAGAAGGGAAGGTCGCTGCACCACTGATCATCCCAAAATCTGACTCTAGTTCCATCGCCTATAGAAAAGGATATGCCTTTTCTGAACTTCGCTAATAAAGCCATAATTGACTTCCAAGTATTTGAAGGCCTATAAAGCGAAGACTCCTTAGCTTCCCATCCTCCCGGCTGAAGCCCATGTTTGGAAGCGATGATTTCCCTCCAAAGAGAACCTTCTTCCGTGGCAAATCTCCATAACCACTTCGCAAGCGAAGCATGATTCATATTGAATAGGTCTCGTAGCCCAACCCCACCTTCTTTAATGGGTTTACAAACATCTTCCCATTTCAAAAAGATGAAATTTAAAGCCTTCATTGCAAACTTTCCAAAAGAAATCCCTCCTGAGATTCTTCAATTTAATTCTTACCTAGGATGGGCATTTGAATAGAGACATGTAGTAAAGCGGCATGTTGGAAAAGGCTGCTTTAATGAGAGTTAATCTCCCTCCCCATGAAAGGTAGCGACTCTTCGATGAAGCCAATTTTCTTTCTATCCTCTCCACCACCGTATCCCAAAGGTGTAAAGGGGGTTTACCGATGCATAAAGGGAGCCCCAAATAAGAGTAGGGAAGAGATATCACCTTGCACCCAATAATTGAAGCCAACGAAGAGACCTCACCTCATTATGGGATAAATGGATGCCCACTCAACTCTTTCCCATGTTCACTTTCAAACCAGAAACTGCCTTAAAACACCTGATTATCTTATGCAAGTTATCCATCATGAATGGTTTGGCTTAACAAAATATGATAGTTTCAACCGCATACCGAAGATGAGAAATAGGCTTCCCAAATTTAGACACACAAAACCCGCGAATGAGATCGGATTCTTGGCCTCTTGTTAACATACGGCTAAAAGCTTTTGCCACCACCAGAAAAAGGAAAGGAGAAAGTGGATTTTTTTTGTTTGAAAAAACACTTTCGACCTTCCATTTATAAGGAACTAAAAAGCCCTAGATCTAACATAAACCTGGACCCAATTTCTCCATTTTTTTTTGCCACACCCCATCCTTGCCAATAAATAATCAATGAAATCCCATTCCACATGACCATACGCCCTCTCAATATCTAGCTTGCAAACTATACCTGCCTTTTTTTTTCTTTATATCTGGCATCCGAGCATTAATGTGCTATCAACACACAGTCCGTGATTTGATGACCTCCCACAATGCTTCTTGATTTTCAGAAATGATATCATCAATAACTTCACGGAATCACGAGGCCAAGATTTTTTCTATGATTCTGTATGGGCTGCCTATGAGGCCAATGGGGCAGAAATCTTTTATATTCTCAGCTCCCTCAACTTTAGGAATAATAGCAACAAAAGACGCACCATAAGCCGGATGAAGGCGGCCAGTAATGGAGAATTCATTAATGAAAATCATCACATCTTGTCTTATAACGTTCCAAAAAACTTTGAAGAATGCCATAGGGAAACCATTTGGCCTCGGAGCCTGTCATCAAATTCTGTCATCTGATGCGTTTCCACCATCATCTGTCTCTCTCTCCTTGAGATACTGTTTTGCTTCTTCCGTTCCCTTGGAATCAATCTCTTCTTCTGATTCCATCCTTTGATGCCTTTGTAGTTATAATCTAGTACTCAGAACTGAATTAGGGAGTCGATTAATATCTTCCAGACCATTCCAAGTCAAATAATCTTCATCATGTACTCAATCCCCGCCTTCTTTGCAACTCATAAAGGTAGCATCATGTACTCACTTTTTCAAATGTGCTCCACCTCTTGTCAAATTTGATGTTAGATTCAATCATCATCATCATCATCTAAGCCTTATCCCAATGAATTGGGGTGAGCTAAATTTGATGTTAGATTTCATAATAAAAATGCTAGATTAAGAAAGTTGCCTGCTATGTTTAGTGGCTGATGGAGCTGGATATTTCAGAAGGTACCTCTGCACATTTCCATTCATAGCATTCTTAATTGCTTTCTTCGCTGTTCATGGCCTCAAAGATGAAGCCTAATGCAGGCTTCTCATCACTTCCAATCAAATGGAGTACACGAGCAATGGGTTCAGTGATTCTTCAAGTAAATAAATTTGGAGAACTATATCACATGCTCTCTTGCCTTTTACATTCTTTCCCCATTTATCGAATGCCCATTCTTTGAAGTAAACATTGCATGCAAATTTCTTTTCTGGTCATGCATGCTTTTTAATGTGAAGGAAGAAGTGGCAACCCTTATGATGGCTAGTCTCCTAAGCTCCCTTTGTAAAATGTCTCATCATGTTCAGAACACTAGAGCCTTTCAAAAAAAAAGTTCAGAACACTTGAATGATGGTAAATAAGACATTCGACCCAATTACATTATCGATGGTCCATTTCACTTGAGGGATATTTCCAATAGCTTCTAAAATTGGGCCAATGTAGTGAGTGACACATGCAGTCCAAAATAAATTGGGACGCTTTGCCATCAACAACTTTTTAGCTAATATGATATTTCATTATCTCTCTCTCTCTTTCTTTTTCCAGCAGTCTTAATATATGATGATGCATTAATATAGTCTAGAACCCAACCCCCCCCTGTGCGCACACACAAAAGAAAAAGAGAAGTGTCTGTAGCTTATGATAAATTGGAGCTTTCATCCCTAGTACAATTTGCCCTATAGCTTTGTTAAACCATCTTTCTCTGTCTTGGCAAGCTCACTGTCAGTCTACTTTTTATATCTATTTTCAAGCGTGGTTTGCATGTTCCTATTCTCCTTGCCCTTCCTCTTTTTGCTGTATCTTCTAAAATAGGAGTTACAAAGGTGGCCCCATTCCTTTCTAAACCCATCATGTATGCTTGAATTTATTCTTCTGCCTCATTTGGGTCTTTTGGGCATGTTGTCATGTTTTATCAGGTTAACAAAGGTTGTTTTTGTCAGACGGGGGGTCTGGAAAGAGCCAGGTGGTGAGATTGTGTGGTGAGTAAGCAGCCTCATCAAAGCAGATATTTTTGTGACATATAGCCGGCGTCTTGTCTTATCCCACCTAGATGGAATTCTAATAAGCAACGAATGCATTCATGCGAGGAAAACAATGAAAAATCCCAGGTGTAATATGCAAACTAATAGGATAAGGAATAAGACCATGTTTAATGGGTTTTCTTGTTATATATGCTTCGAAGAATTTGTTTTAAGGAAAAATGGTGCAAGTAGATAATGGCATGTTCATTGCACGAAAAAAAGAAAAGAAAAAAAGAGAGAGTAGATAATGGCATGCATTTTGGTTGTGTCGTTTTCTATTCTTTTGAATGGGTCCCCAATTGACTTCTTAGACAGGTCCAAAGGGCTGTAGACAAGGTGATCCTCCCCCCTTTTCTATTTCTAATAGTGGCAGAAGCGCTCAACAAGCTTTTTCCAAGAGCGGAAGAAAGAGGCTTAATCAAGGGCTTTTAGGTGAACAGTTCCTCTCCCATGACCACCCATATTCAGTTTGCCAATGATACTTTGGTGATTTGTGAGGCTGAGCCAAGTCAGATCTCAAATATAAAATGTGTTTCGAGGCAGTGTCGGGAATGAGAGTGAATCTAGGTAAAAGTTCCAATTCCATGATAGGGATTGAAGTAGATGAGATCAAAAGTAGGCTGGCTGCTAGCGTCGGTGTAAGATGCAATCCTTTCAAATCACATATCTTGGGCTCCCTTTAGGAGCTAGTCCATTATCAGCATCTATGTGGGAACTGATAATAGAGAAGATGGAGAAACAGTTGGCAACATAGAAAATAAATTATTTGTCTTTTGGAGGTCGCATTATGTTGATCAAAGCTTCTCTTGCTAACTTGCTGGTGTATTGTCTCTGGTGTTCATAGTATCGGTATTGTTACATGTGCTGCATGGTAGGGATATGGAAACATGTCTTGATATCGCTGATATTATCACCGATACCCAAAAATGTATCAATGATCGAGGTAAACATGGGGAAAACAGGGAAAGTTTTCAGTGAAACTTCAAGAGATGGTAAGATACACAAATTTGCATATTTAGTAATAAAAAATTGCAAAATCGATGCATGCATAATAAGTTTCAATTTAATGGGGGCCCAAAAGCATGTGTTGTTGTAGAGAATCAGTTTAATAGTAAAGTTCATATAATATATAATACAAATGCAGGTACTAAACAATAAGTGAGACATCTAAAAACTAAAAGAACGAAAAACATACCCATCCAGCCACACCTCATATCCACACAGAGTTATGAGGTGGCTTAAATTCGTCATCTCCATCCCTACTCAATAGTGACTGGTGGAGGTACTCTCCCATGTATCTCTGGTACTCATCCTCCATGAACTGTATGAGTATGCCCATACATACACACATGTGTGATCTATCCATCCGCTGATGCATGCATGCATACAGACATACACACAGTGACACATACGTATATACACACATGCATGATCTACCCATCCATGCATGCACACATACGAACATACATGTCTAACCATCCAATCATCCATGCACACACACACACACATTAATACATACATCCATTTTATAATACAACCATGCATCCATAAATTTTTTTTTTAAAAAAAGGAATGGAATTTCTTATATATATATGTGATAGCATCTTACTAAACCATGAATATCAATGAACCCAACTATTGCAATTGCTCAAGATATAAAAGAATTAGTAGATTTGTATTGCCCAAAATGGGAATGGGCTGGGGTTCTGAACTTATAATCATGGAATTGACTCAATCATCAAATTATAAGTTCATTTTATACCGGACCAGACCGGAATAGGGTTATGTACATTCTCATTATGAGAAGGGGTCATTGGAGCGTATGTAAATAGATACTATGTTTACATGTGCATCCATATGTCATTACAAAAAATTGAAATGGATTTTTTTAAATAAATATATTCTTTAAATATTGTTTAAAAAAACGGATTTTCCACCAACAAATGCAATCCATTAATCATAAACATTGAGCATAAATAAGAAACATCAAAACAAAACAGAAATAAAAAAGGTTGAAAGTATTTTTTTTCCTAATTAAACAAAAAAAATCATTTATAAATATAAATAATTTAAAAAACATTTCAAAAAATTGAGAGATCAACATGAATTGATAGATCAGCCCCTCCTCCTCATGCTACAAATTGGGGCACTATTACTTATTTTTGTAAGAAAATGGGGAAATTTTGAAAATTCCCAAAATTTCCCCATTTCAATCATACGATCTCTTGATTTTGTACCCAAATCCATGAGAATCATGCATAGACGTGGATTTGTAATGAAATCCATGCAAAACCAAAAAATATATTGTTATACAAAATTTCATACCTTGGAGCTTTGGTCTATTCTTCTTTCAATCTTTGATTTCTCCCCTAATCACGTGTTTTGATTTGCAATACTTTTAAAGGAGTGATCATAATCAAGTGAAGGACATAATTCCACAAAAATCCCCATCATCATCATCATCATCATCATCATCATCATCATCTCTCTCTCTCTCTCTCTCTCTCTCTCTCTCTCTCTCTCTCTCTCTCCCGATATGCAACTCTCCCCACCTACATTCCCTATATCAATCATATCGGCAATAATATTGTTGATACATGGAACTTTATAAAGGAAATGCATCTGATAATGTAGCAATGCTGACACGTGTCAACACAAAGGCAATATATTGGCAACATATCATCGATCCCTAGGTATTAAAAAGAGTTTCAGTATCGCTCACTCCATGATACTGATATCATCGGCGATATTATTGATAATATTGCTGATAATAGAAACATTGACTGCCTCTCAATGTTTCAGATTCCAGTTTTGGGAGCAGCTAAAATTAAGAAAAATCCAACGGGATTTTATTTTTATTATTCTTTGGATACGCAGAATTAAGGAAATAAATCAGTCTTCGCAGGTAGTGGTGGTGGAGGCTTTGGATGGAGAAGGAAAGAAGAGTCATCACTGGAAGACATGGAACAGCTAATCATGGCTGGGAGTCTGGGACCCAGATATTTCCATCAGGTTGCCTTCTTCTAAGGTACGGAGAATATAGTTGCAGTGGGATGTCTCTGTGCCATGGGGAAGGTGCTCTGAGAAGGATTTTCTGTGGTAGTTAGCAAGGGATATAAAATGCTTTTTTGGGAGGATATATGGTTGGGTAATAGAAGTCTTTTTTTATTTATTTTTATTTTTTTATCGCAACGAACTGAGATCTATTAAAAAGGGAAAACAAAATACAAATAAAAGAAACAAAAGGAGCAGAACTGCTGAGATAGCAGTAGCACCTAACTACCTAGAAAAGTAAAATCAACACTATTCAAATCCTTAACATTGACAGCCCATTCTAGAACCATCTTTTTAGCCCTAGCTCCCACCGCAACAGCAGTAGACGATCTGTTATTGAAGCATCTTTCATTTCTTTCATTCCAAACTGCCCACCAGATCGCCAGAATGGACACACGCCAGATCTGCAATTTGTTTTTCCCAAGATTGGCCCCGTTCCACGCCATCAACATCTTCGCAGCGGACTCCGGAACACAGCAGGAGAGGGAGAGGAGCTCGCAGAAATGAGAAAAGATGGAAGAAATAAAGGAGCAGTGGACCAGCAAGTGGTCCACAGATTCCGCCTTACTCAGGCAACATAGACAAATGTTGATGAGCTGTATGCCATCGCAGTAAAGAAGTCATGCTGGTGAATATCTGAGATTGCATCACATCGCAGTAAAGAAAGAAGCAGTATTTAGCAAATTTGCTGAGGTCTTGGGGGGATGTCAGGTGTGGAATGTAACTTTTTGCTGAAACCTGTAAGACAGTTCGAGGACTATCAGCATTTGCTCTGGAATCTCAATCTGGTGATCCTGAAGACATCAGAAGATGTCAGAAGTTGGAAATGGAACCCTTAAGGCAAGTTCACCATTAGGTCTTTTTTTTGACAAAGCAATAACCTCGGATGATTCTTTCCCTCCTCTTATCTGGCAACCAGAAATCCCTCCCCCCCCCCCCCCCCCCCCAGAGTGGCAGCATTTATGCGGACAGCTGTTAAAGATAAAATCCTCAGTGTATCATCTTCAGAACAGATGATTCCATTGTCCGAACGGATGCATTATATGTAAAAGATACGGGGAGTCTGTATACTATCTGTTCCTGCACTGCATTGGTGCTGCAGCATTATGGAGCAGTTTCTTTCAATTGTTTGGCATTGAATGGGACATGAGAGCCTTTGGAGACATTTCTTAGCTGGGATAGTGGGGCTTTTACATCTATTGAGAGGCTTGTTTGGCATCTCCTCTCTTCAGCAATATGTTGGGAGTTATGGAAAGAAAGAAATAGTTGCATATTCTGAGACGACCAAAGCCAGGTAGCAAGGCTGTTTGATAACATCAATGCCAGGACAGTTGAATGGGCCTTCATCTCTTCCAGCTGTAAATTAAATCCGGCAGAGAACCCACACTATAGTTGAAAATTGTGGCCCCATGTACTTATTCTAGAAGCTAAAATTTGCTCCAATGTCTCCCAATTAAACAGTTCGTTTAATCTGGAGTAGTGGGGGCAGCATATTGCCGTTTATTCAGTGTTGTTTTTGGCCTTTTGGCTTGGTTTCTTCTTTAATGAATTTCTGTTAATTAGTTGTAAAAAAGTATCCTTTGTTTTTTCAACTTTCTTGGAGGATATTGTTGTTTATGGAGGATATGTTTGATTTGTGAATATTGAAGCGATCTCTCTCTCTCTCTCTCTCTCTCTCTCTCTCTCTCTCTCTCATACATGCAAACACACTCCCTCACTCTGTTTTTTTATTTTTATTTTTATTTTTTTATAATAAATTTATTGGTTGAGAAGTAAATGCTATTTGTACTTGTCTGCATGAAATCAGCCTTGAGATTCGAGATAATTGATATATGGCAGGGTAGGTTCCTCAGCAGACCCAATATGATATTGCTCACAATTTGCACCAACATTTATTTTCCTAAGCCTATGATTTTAGTAAGAATCTAATATTGTGAGCAGTTTTGGACAGTAAGGCTTCCATTTAAGTATTCATTTCTTTGCTGCAGAAATAAGCATGTTATGCCCTTCTCCCAAATCATGTTTTTTTTTTTTTTTTTGTGTGTGTGTGTGTGTGTGTGTGTTCCATAGGTTGGTTAGAGCTTTAGGTGTACCTTATAATGTTGAATCTAATTCCTAATTTGCAATCATATCTTTATCTGGCAGTTAAAACTGGTCCTAGTCTCAGGGATGCAGCCATGGCGAGACTCGCTCAAGGAACGAAGGTGCTTGCAGAAGGGGGGCATGATAAGGTTTTTCAGCATACTTTTGAGATCTTGCCTGGAGAACAATTACGAAAGGCATATGCTTGCTACCTGTCAACTTCAGCAGGACCTGTTATAGGAACACTCTATATATCCACAGCAAAGCTAGCTTTTTGCAGTGACAACCCCCTCTGCCATAGTTCTTCCCCAGGACAACAGGAATGGATTTATTACAAGGTACCGCTCCTTTTTCATAGTCAAAGTATGCATCTTAGAACTTTTTTAACCTAAACTCAGGATGTAAAAATATTTTAATATCCTCACATGGATGGTTAACATAAGATCATTTAGAACTAGCACTTGAGGGTTTGAAATTTTGATTTTATGATACAAAATGCGAAAAGCAGTATACTAGCACTAAGAGAATTTAAGTGGCACAAGATAGCTTCTGGTGGTATATTCTTTTACTTACCAGAGGAATGCTAATCCCATGCACGTGTGGGAAAAAAGGTGCCCACTTGCGCTTTGATTGTTTCATTTTGAAGGATAGTCAAGCGAGTAGAGATTTTTTGCTATACTTGGAATACATGGGTTCTACTGCCATTTGAACTAATCAAAATGTGTGCTGGCAACCTTTTTCATACATTTTGCGTGAGCTTAGCATTCTCTATGTACAATATATCTAGTTTTCTGGTATTCCCTGCTAAGCGTGGATACATTAAAATAATGGGCATGGAAGTTGGGCACACAACACACCCATAGGACCAAGTGTGTGTGCACATTCGTGCTCTGTAATGCAAAACTGGAATCAAAGAAGAAACTAGTTGCAGAAACTCAAATCTATATGTACGATATTTTCAGCAGAGCTCACCAAAATAACTTTATTCACACACAGCATTATATCACAATATAAGTTTTCTTCCTCTTTATTCTTCAAAAGTATTTTTTTTTTGTCCCTCTCCCCTCCCCCATCTTCCTGCTATCGAACAAACCACCCACCTTCCTGCTATCCCCCAACTCTTCCCCCTCAAAACTTCTACAGAAAATAAGAACAGCATTGTATCTGTTTGATTCAAAATTTCATTTCATAGTGTTTCTGCGTACCAAAAAGGAGGACTTTGCTTCCTAAAAATAATAAACAATCACTAAAAAAGTAACTCTTTGTATTGCTATACTACTAAAAACAAGGAAACAACTTCCTAAAGGAGACTAACCATTAAATTAATACTGAGAAATACCATGCACATGGGGTATAACGGACGTATACACAACTCATACACTTACAATTTCATATGCTGCCATATATACAAATCTTGTATATTTCGTATGCGTGATATCTTTTATAAAATATATTTTATGTCTACAATCCAATGTCCAAAAACTAGTTGTAGGCAAGTTAGAAAAGATTGGGCGGGATTTTCTATGGCAAGGGTTGGAAGGAAATCATAAGTTTCATTTACTGAAGTGAGAAGATGTAAACTGGTGGATTAAGGGGGTGCAGGTTTGCGAAGTTTGGAGAGAGTGAATGAGGCATTGTTGGGAAAATGGGTTTGGAGGTTTGGGGTTGAGGAAGGAAGTTTGTGGAGAGATGGGTAGAACTAGGGGTGTACACAAACCGAGTTAGCTCAGTTAGCTCTCTTGACTTGACTCGAAAAAGCTCAATTTGACTCGGTTCGAAGCTGAGTTCGAGCCGAGTCGAGCTGATTTTTTGAGCTTGAAAAAATTTTGAACCGAGTTCGAGCTTGCCCGAGCTTGACTCGACTCGAATCGAACCCCAACTCGAATTGAACTTGGATCAAACTAGTTCGGTGACTCGGTTACTTTGATATTGATGTTGCTCACCAAGTGTCTGATGAAATGACTCAATGAAGTGTCGGCTAGTGGCAAGGAAGGTATGTATATGAAACAAATATCATTTTTCCTTGATTTTGATGTTGCCTATAAGGTGTTTGGTGAAATACTTGTAAACATCTACTGCTGTTTTACACACAGTGAGAAATTGAAAGTGCATTGCATGTATTTGTGAAAATGCCGCAGAGGCTTGATTTTGGCTCGAACTCGGCTCGAATTGGCTCGAGCTGTTGACCGAGCTGAGCTGGCCAGTCAGGCTTGAGGATTGAGCCGAGCTGAGTTCGAGCTGGGGTCAGCTAGTGGCTTCGCTGAGTCGAGCTGAGGCCAGCTCGACTCGGTGTACATCCCTAGGTAGAAAGTATGGAGTTGAGGAAGGGGGTAGATGGGCAAAAGCTTCTTCTTTATATAGGGCCTCATCATTATGGAAGTCAGTGACTTGTTCAGAAATAGGGCTTGGGAGTGTGTTGGTTTCTCATTAGGAAAGGGTAAGAATATTTGATTTTGGGAAGATTTGTGGATTAGGGATCAAAAGTTGAGTATTGCCTTTCCTCGATTAGCAGGTATTGCCATGGAGCCAAATATTTTGGTTGATAGGTATTTTTCTATTTTTGGTGAGGAAGTTATTTGGGCGCCTCCTTGTAGAAGAAATCTGAATGATGAAGAGGTGCATAAATTGGTTAGATTGTTGGAATTGCTTTCAAATTGACTTCCGTCAAGCTTGGAGGAAGATGCATTGGTGTGGTTAATCGAAAAATCTAGAAAGTTCTCGGTAAAATTCTTTTATAAGAGGATTGATGGGGAGCATCTTGAGCAGGTTGAGTGTCATACAGCTCATGTTTGGCATTATGGTGGTCCATCTAAAGTGGCGGCATTTGCATGGTTGGTGGGAAGGAATAAGTTTCTCATGGTCAACAATTTGTGAAGGCGCAATATGATTATCCCAAATGCGTGTTTATTATGCTATCATGCCAAGGATCCTTTTGTATTAAAGATTTGGATTGAGATCTTAGAATTGTTTGGAGTTGCATGTGTTCTAAGTTTGATAGATCAGTTTTTCGTAGCTTGACATGGAGGGGGGCAAGGGCAAATTCAAGAAGCGGATTTGGCATTTATGCTTTTTGGCAGGCCTATGGAGTATTTGGTTGGAGAGAGTCATTGCTTTAAAAATTGAAGAGGCCAGATATCAGAAGTTTTCAATAGGGCAAAACTGAATGTAGTGGAATGGGTGCAAGTATCTAATGTATTAGTTATGGGTCAATTTCTTGTTAGCTGGTTTGATCTACAAGGGGTCTGTGGTTGTATTTTTATTTTCCATTTCTGTATTTTTTTGGCTTCGGCCTTCATTGAATAATTTTATAATTATCGCTTCAAAAGAAGAAGAAGAAGAAAAAAGATATCTTCTTAGCATCCAAACTTAATCTTGACAATATTGGCGACATGTGTGACCAGATCCGTCCCACTTTGGTTCACCCCAAATGTCTAGGCTTTGGATTGGCCGCCTCAATTCCCCCTGCTTCAGAGAATTAGTCTGTGAGTTTGAAATTGGCACGGGTCTTTGTATCTGATAGGTGTTGCACGACTTCAACTACCTCTGGGGACTTTGATGATGACTGCTTCCAAAACTTGTAGGTGCCATGCCATATTGATCAGGTCATGCCCTCTCTTCTTGCATCCTCCGCAAATGTTGTGTACTGGAATGTCTCCCTTTTCCTCAGAGATGGATGTGTCCTGTGTTCAGTTCATTGTCTTCTACCTAGCATGCTTGCTGCTGTAGTAATTGGTATTGTCGTGTCAGTGTCTTCCTTGTTTTCTAGTATTACAACAATTACTTTTGTCCCATATCTCTCAAAAATTACCTTTGTCGCATTGTTGATGCAGGACAATTAACTACTTGCTCTAAAAGCTCAAACTGTTAGAGTATGGCGAATTAATCCCTTTATCTCATAGCCCAGGCTTAATATCGCATGGGTTAAGACCTCGGCCGAACCCCCTTTGTGGGCCCCAAATCACATGGGCCGCCCACCCCGAGTGTGTCTCCGCATCCCACAGGCTACCCCACTCGAGCCCGGTGTGAAATGCGCATTAATCACCCCCGGTGAGGAGTCTCGAACACGAGACCTCCCCTGTGGGCCCCAAATCACATGGGTCACCCACCTCGAGTGTGCCCCCACATCTCACAGGCGACCCCACTCGAGCCCGGTGTGAAAATGTTCTTGCATTAATCACCTCGGTGAGGAGTCTCGAACACGAGACCTCCTGCTCTGATACCAATTTGATGCAGGACAATTAACCGCTTGCTCTAAAAGCTCAAACTGTTAGAGTATGACGAATTAATCCCTTTATCTCATAGCCCAGGCCCCATATCGCATGGGTTAGGACTTTGGCCGAACTCCCTTCGTGGGCCCCAAATCACATGGGCCGCCTACCCCGAGTGTGTCCCTGCATCCCACGGGCTACCCCACTCGAGCCCGGTGTGAAACGCGCATTAATCACCCCCGGTAAGGACGAACACGAGACCTCCCCCGTGAGCCCCAAATCACATGGGTCACCCACCCCAAGTGTGCCCCTGCATCCCACAGGCAACCCCATTCGAGCCCGGTGTGAAAATTCCCTTGCATTAATTGTTGTCTTGTGGTGGATTGCTTTTCAATGGTTTGAGGAAAATCTCTTTTCCCTCATGTAGGAATTTGTAAGTGTACTGTTGAGGGTCAAATATTGCATATTATCCCTCATTTATTACTTGGTTTTATGAACATGATAATGCTTAATGTTCTATTTTAATCATGTTTATGTTGCAAGGTGAATTTAAGAGTTTGGATTGAAAAGGATGTTAAAAGCATGGATTTCATGCTTAAGAATCACCAAAGCATGGATGGATCTTATGAGACCAAAAATGAAGAATTCACATGCCAAAGATCCAAGAAAACCAAGTGAGGAATGAAGAGAATTGAAGACTTGAAGTGAAGAAAAGGAACCCTAAAAATCTGTTTGCTTCGACTAGTTTAAGCCCTCCTTCGACCAGTCTAAGGCTCCTGCTCGACTAGTCGAAGATTCCTCGACTCGAATTCCAGCAACATGAACTTTTAAATTCACGTGATCCTCGACCAGTCGAAGATTTTCCTCGACCAATCGAAGGTGCCCTTGACTAGTCGAAGGTTTTCCTCGACTCGTCTAAAGTTATGCAGACATCACACGGATTGTGTAAATTTGAGGCGGTTTCTGGATTTTTCTAACTCCGTGCGAAAGTTGGAGTTGCAAAACTATAAATATGAGTTCCTAGGCATCTTCTAGGATTTGAGGAGTGGAGCAAAAACATGGAGAAGCCGTCGCCAAGAGTTTTTCTTCTTTTTCCTTGGTTGTTTTTATGATTTTCTTATGAGATTTTAGTTCAATCATGTCTATGGTTGGCTAAACCTCATAGCTAGGGCTAAGAGGTAAAGCTTGTAGCGTGATGGGATGTTTTTTTTTTTTTTTTTTACTTTGATTCATGTTTATGTTGAACCTTCTTTGATTCTAGTTTGATTTTAAAGGAATACTTTTAGTTCTTAATGGTTTATTGTGACTCAAATTACAGTAGATCTGCAATAGCTTTGAGTATCTTCTTTTCCTGATTTTGAGATTGTGGGATTAATTATTCCCGTTGTTAGCCATCGTCTCATGGGCATGGTTTGGTAATGGAATCTCTTCCAATTATCACAATTCTCCTCCATCGAGAATTAGGTCAAGGAAAGATCAGATTGATCTTAATTGTATATCTTCCAATTGGATAGGATAAGACTCCGATTCCAATTGTGTGACTTGAATCAAGTAAGAGGGCTCCCTGATCTCTACAAGTGGATCCTTGGAAACCCTACTTACCACCTTTGAATTTGTTAGTTTTTAATCACTTTAATCACAATTACTCTTTCAATTATTCAGATTTAGTTTTAGTTTTTCATCTAGTTTTAGTTCTAGTTAAATTCAGAATACACACGAGATTAGTCCTTGTGGATTCGACCTCGGTCTCACCGAGATTATTACTACATCGCGACCCTACACTTGGGGTTGTGAACATGTACCCATGCAATGGGTATCCAATCAACATGTGGCAAATCTGCATTGGACCAACATCACACCAAAGACTGTAATGCAGGTCCAGTGAGTAAGTGACCAAATATCGGTGCATAATCTAAATGGATTTGCAACCATCATCTGCAACTCTGTATTCACAATGCTAAAATGATTGATTATGACTAGGATAATTCTTCCTGCACAGAACACCTGTGCATGAAAAACACTGGCGCATAGCCCATCTTCATTTGTCTCCTCTATAGTTGCTGTTACAATTCGTCTGTCTTCAAGAATCATAGGCTTTTCATTCAATCCTTCTAGTACTTTGTTGTTGCCATCACCATAGGCTGCATCCTCATTCTCTGCCTCGTCTTCTTCATGAGTCTCATCACAGTCGCTGAGGAAGCCTTAAAAAAAACAAAGGAATTTAGACAGATGTATGGCTGAAACATGTCCCTTTCTCCACATTTAAGACAAGTAACAGGGATGCGGCCTCTTTTTGATGCCTCCAGTTCTTGAATTGCGTTAGTGCCAGGAGTTATATTGGTCTTTTGATTCTCACCATTGGTGATCATAGGGATGTGCAAGCGATTCTGAACCTGCAAGGCAGAGCTCTGCATGAAGTAGTACAAGATGGCTGATACCCCCTGCTTTGAAGTGTTGCACCTGGCTGCCATCCTTTTTTATTGCCGTTGCGCTCACAACGTGATGATAGGTTTCATTGATACTCTCTGAGCTGACTTCCACCACTTCCTGCTAAATGTTCTCCCTTAGCCCATTGCAATACGAGGCAACCTGGTGTACCATCGTGTCCATAAAATCAAACCTCACTTTCAAACCGTATCACTTTTGAGTATACTCCTTGATGGGAATGCCTAGGCATGCAATTCAGAATCTGCGCGGGTGTGTGTGTGTGGGAAATGGTTCTATGTGGTCGAGCTCATGGGAACTTCCCATGAGGTCGAGCTGTGTGGGCCCCACCAAGATGTGTGTCGAACATCAACACCGTGCATTTGTTCACATGAGCTCATCCATTGTCATGGTGGGGTTAGACCAAGTTTGTTCACAAATCCAGCTCATCCATTGTGTGTGTCCCACTTGGATGAGGGGTTAGACCAAGTTTCAGCTGCATCCAAAACTCAGGTGGGCCCCACAAAGTGTTTTTATATGTTTTAAGCATATCTTCACATGGTTTTAGATGGTATGGCCCACTTGAGTTTCGTATACGGCTGATTTTTGGGATATCCCATAACCTAAAGGGGACCCATCAAATGCATGATGTTGATGTTTGATACACATCACAGTGGGGCCCACACAACTCGACCTCATGGGAAGTTCCCATGAGGTCGACCTCACAGTACCGTTTCCC